>CM070037.1:9259488-9275654 GCA_036250615.1 Ptychadena robeensis | reverse complement strand
GAAACCCCCCCCCCCAGTGCACTAGTGTGAAATAGTCCTAAGCACATGAAGGCAGTCTACCTGTGATGGTGTGTTTAGCAAGGGTTAACAGAGTGGTTACCTTGCCCCACAGCTCCTCTCAGCCTGCTGGTATGTGGACAGCCAACCATACACGGCTCAACTTTTCATTCTAATCCTGAACGATGGAAATCCAACGCAGCCCACCTTGAGCGATTGATCCCACTCCAAGGAAAAATTGATCGAACAGGGATCCAACATGTCAGTATTTCCCTGTTCGATCATCATTGGTTCCCATCAAAAGTATCAACCAGGGATCGATTCGACATGGTGGTGAGTATCTATTCCTAAGCATGTTGTGAGGGTAATCCAGCCTTGTGTAGCCGGCATTACTGAGAATGCAGAAATGTCCATGACCAGGTTTGCAGTCTGAGATAATGTTTGTCACACAAGGATGTCTACTGTACTGTCTACTGTCTAAGCAATTGATGTGCCTAGCTTTAGATCCAATGTACACATTTACGAAACTAAAAATAAGCAGGACGTTATTGGGAAAATAGAAAAGGTGCATGGCTGTGCAGGTATCAGAGACGTAATTATATTATTATGTTATAATATAGTATATTTTATAATATATACAAAATACTTGAAACACTTATAAAGAAATATGATATATCAGTACCAAGAAGACCTCCCTTGATGAGCATGAAAAGAATGTAAACAGTAAATATTTCAGGAGCACGGCTATCATGTACACGTAGAAAGTGTTCCGAGCAGTAGGACTGGCGGCCATTTTGTTGTAGCCACGGGAATGTCTTTCAGAAGCGAGTATTATATTTAGATAAAAACATGTCTTAGTGAGGCTATGCTTACGGAAGAGAAGGTAATATTATGTTATTAGTATAATATGCCTCACAATCTACGGCGGGGGGCGGGTGTTCTGGTCATGTGCCCCTGTGGTCAGGTCACGTGCCTGCATACAGACCACACAGTCAGGGGATAGCAGTCTCTGTCCTGGGGTGTCTTCTCTGTTCTGGTTTACTGGGATCTCCATTAGTCCAAAGGGGGTTCTGCTCATTCTGTTCTGAGTCATCAGTGCTAAGGCAAGTACAGACCTTGTTAGATGAACCCTCGTGTTGCAAGTACAAAATATTTGCATATTTATAATAGTTATTTATTCTGGATGCTGATTTTTACTTCATGCTACAGACAAAACAGCTTGATGCACTGTTGAACATAAAACACCAAGTCAGTTACCAGATTGAAGATGGAGAAGTCGCAGAATCACATGACTGAGCGGATGTTAAACCTGACCCTGGAGATCATCTACCTGCTGACCGGAGAGGTGAGGAGGATTTTGGGAGGTCACATGACATCACTCTTATCTCTATTAATAATACACAGGCCTGACCGGTGAGGTGAGGAGGATTCTGGGAGGTCACATGACATGACCCCTATCTCTATTAATAATACACAGACCTGACCGGTGAGGTGAGGAGGATTCTGGGAGGTCACATGACATCACTGTTATTTGTGATACCATACTGACCTAATGCCTGCCATACACACCCCGATGGTGTGCAGGCAGACCTGTCCCGATATGTTCCGGCATGCTAACGTGATGACGTCATCACGTTAGCATCCCGGTGCATTATGGGGCCCCTTCAGTCGGCGGCACCCTTTGTGTGCCAGCCATAAGCTGCAATGAAGACGCCATCTTCATTGAAGCTTATGGCATCGGCTTGCGCCGGCCAGAGATTATCGGACATGTCCGTTCTCTGGCCGGCAAAGCTGTGGGGCGACAGGGATCTGTCCCCCCATGTGGGCACATGCCGATAAGCGGCCGATTTTTAACCTGACCGATGGCGCGAGCGCGCATGCCCGTCGGTCAGGTTAAAAATCGGCCGCTTATCGGCATGTGTATGGCTAGCATAAATAGATTGGTGAATTGAAGTGTCAATGCATTTCATTGAGGGCAACGTACAGGCCAGGTTTTGGTATTTAGATTAACATCTGTTCTTCTCCTTTGATTTACTATAGAATTACATAGCTTTCAAGTTATCTGATGGCCTGGTTGCTTCCAATATGATGAAGATCAAAAGTCCCATTACAGAGCCTCAATCTCATTCACTGAGAAAGAACAAAAAGGTCCAGGAAGTTACCAGTGAGATCATTGAGCTTCTGACTGGAGAGGTGAGCAAGGAAGTGGAGACATTGTGTCTTGGGGACATAAGTTGCCTGTGTGGAATAGAGGGTTTAGGTAAGCAGGTCTACTTGTAACAAATATGGTGTGTTGTAGTGCCCCATATAGCAGTAGCCCTCATGGGTGTGAAACTAAACTGCTAACAGAAATCAGAACATTTTATTTAAACATTGGGAAATATAAAGTGCTGACATATTTGGGTAGGACTACTCTGACTAATGCTGGCCATATGTAAATCCTGCAGATATGCACAGTCACTGATAGGGGTTTATCATTGACAATAGCCACATTTATTGTGTAAATTACTAACGGGCCAATATTAATAACATTACAATATTGGTGCTATATGTAGTAAGTGGCAGATAGAAGAGACCACACTTAGTTCCACCTTCAACCCTGCAGCCAATCACTTCCTCTTTCCCTGATTCCAATTCTGCAGTGGGGTAGTGAGTCCCGAACATAATTGAGGACAAGAGTTAGAATCAAAGGCTGCTTTAAATGTTTGCAGCAGATGGCTGTACCAGAGTAAATTTCCTCCCTACCCAATCTGGCAATGAATATGCCACATCACCCAGTAACAGACGCAGGATGTGTCTAGATGGTGACTGTATCATTGTGTGTGTCAGGTTCCTATCAGGTATCAGGATACAACTGGCTGTTTCTCCATGGAGGAGTGGGAGTATTTAGAAGGACACAAGGATCTCTACAAGAACTTCACAATGGAGAACCACATGCCCCTCGCATCTCAGGGTAAGACCTTCTCATTTTACAAAGGACTGGGAAAATTAGATTTGGATCCGTCTATACTTAGCCAAATAAGTATGGATATCACTTACTCATCAGCATGTTTTTGGATTGTAGGAAGAAGCCAGAATACCTGGAGAAACCAAAAGCAAACATGGGGAGAACGTGCAAACTTCATGCAGGAATTATCAATGATGGGGCTCCAAACCTCATCACTGCAAGGCAAGATTGGTTAACCCTTAGCTTACAGTGGATATAAAAAGTCTAACATGTTAGGCTCTTGTGCTGTACAAAAATTAGACAAAGATAAATAATTTCAGAGCTTTTTCCACCTTTAATGTGACCTATAAACTGTACCACTCAAATGAAAAAGTAACTGAAATCTTTTAGTTAGAGGGAAGAAAAAATATAAAATTAAAATAATATGGTTGCATAAGACTGCACACCCTTAAACGAATACGTTGTTGAAGCACCCAGTATTTTGAGTATGAGTCTATCAGCATGGCACATTTTAGGTATGAGTCTATTACATGGCACAGTTTGACTTGGCAACATATGCCCTTTATTCTTTGCAGAAACACTCCAAATCTGTTAGATTGTGCGGGCATCTCCTGTGCACAGCACTCTACAGATCACCCCACAGATTTCCAATTGGATTTAGGTCTGGGCTCTGGCTAGGCCATTCCAAAACTTTAATCTTCTTCTGGTGAAGCCATCCCTTTTTTGATTTGAATGTATGCTTTGGGTCGTTGTCATGCTGAAACGATGAAGTTCCTCTTTCTAGCAGAAGCCTCGAGGTTTTGTGCCGATATTGAATGGTATTTGAGACTGTTCATAATTCCCTCTATCTTAACTAAGGCCCCAGTTCCAGCTGAAGAAAAACAGCCCCAAAGCATGATGCTGCCACCATCATGCTTTACTGTGGGTATGGTGTATTGGTGTGCACTGTTGTTTTTGTGAATTATGGCCAGAAAGATCAACCTTGGTTTCATCAGACCATAACACCTTTTGCCACATGCTTTTGGAAAACTTCAGATGTGCTTTTGCAAAATGTAGCCCGGCTTGGATGTTTAAGTAAAGGCCTTTGTCTTGCCACTATACTATACAATACTGCACATCACCAAGAGAACACCATACACACAGTGAAGCATGGTGGTGGCAGCATCATGCTTTGGGACTGTTTTTCCTCTGCTGGAACTGAGGTTTTAGTTACCATAGAGGGAATTATGATCAGTTCCAAATACCAGTCAATATTGACAAAACCTTCAGGCTTCTGCTAGAAAGCTAAACATGAAGAGTTCTGAAATGATTTATCTTTGTCTTATTTTTGTACAAAACATGAACCTGACATACCAGGGGTGTGTAGACTTTTTATACCCACTGTACATGTTGTCACTCTATATTGTGTCTATGAGTTTATATATTTGGACATGTAATCAGTCAGTGTGTGTGTTTCCTACAGATGTATCCCGGAACAGGAACCCACCGGAGAGATGTCCCCGTCCTCTCTATTCCCGGGATTCACTACAGCAGGATCAGGAGATCCCTCACCTTTATCAGGTAGAGAAGTACAAAATGGCCAAGCTGCCTTTTACATGTACTGCTTCAGTTGAATGGAGTCCAGGGATACATATTTTACTCCAGCAAATCAGGCTATACATTTTAATAGCAAATCTATTACTGACTGGTGTCTGTTTCTCATCCCAGTTAACCTCCTGGGCATTGCACATGTGGCACGCTTTTTGTTTAAAGCTTGCCACGGGCGATTGCTGTGAGGCATATATCGCCACCACGATTTAGAGCCCATTCAGAGGTGCACTGGTGATGCCGGAATCGTGCTGGGATAAAGTGACGCCCCTACATCTATGGTAGGCGCCGCCTACCCCCACCCCCTTCGTGTCACTGGTGAAACGATTGTGGGTGGATGCGGAAGCATCGGCTGGCAGAATCTGGGGAACAGGTAAGGTTCCCATGATGAAACTCAACCTGAGTTAATTTAACATATAGCACAATGCACCCATTGCCCTTCCTCTTGTAAATCAAGAGTCATAGGCAACTATGAGCGGGACTATATCTGGCTATAATAATAAAGTGAAATAAAATCAGACAAATTTAAAAAACAAAAGTTATATACGGGGATTCAATCTCCCCCAATTTTAATCAATGGGGAGCAATACATTCACAAAGCAGAATTAGCCACGAGAAACATATGCAGTGAAAATCCTATTGCTTCGCTCGACGCGTTTCGTGGAATGAGCCACTTCTTCAGGAGTATCGAAAAAATAGAACTGTTGCGCTAAATTGAAATGAGGAGATAGTGTCAGTGACGAGGGTCAATAACCATTAAAGTATATATATCTAAGGGAGATAGTGTAATACCTCGGTTTATTGCTGCATTTATAGAGTTAGGTCCGGCCCAGAGCGAGGGTGCGCCACGTAGAGCAGAGGGAATGCGAGGGACACCCTACCATGGGGAGCAGGGAGCAAATGCACGGTAAGCACTTTTGTCACACTCGTGTATATGGATCCTATTATGGAAACATATAAGGTTACGAGGTTAGTTGGGACCAAGGTGGGGGGTGCATGCGAACCAGAGAGATACACAGGTGAAACCTTTTGTGAACAAAACGAGAAAGAAAGATAGGAAGTAGTAAAGGGAAGGAAGGACAGTTTTATGAATGGTGATGAAGGGAGAGGGAGGAAGAAGGAGAAAGGAAACGAAATATGCGGAATATTGTACTACAAATATGAATGAGTCTGTGTGTTGTATGAATGTATATGTGTGTTGTAATGAGTTATATACAAAGATGTGAAGGGTTGTGGGACAGGAAGAAGGAAGGGGCTTCACAGAAGCTCCTGTGCTGCAAAGTGTAAGTGAATATTGATGTGGTGATAGGCAGTGTGGGGTGGTGTAGTGTGTGAGGGATAATGCTGGAAACGTGATATTGGTTGTGTAGAGTGTGTGTGATTAAAAATGTCAGTGATCAGAGATGCGGTTCTTGTTACTTAAGTGCTATGTGACAAGTGATGGGTGATGTGTAGTGTATGGGTGTATGGATTTCAGTACAAATTTGTGTATCTATGTGTGTGTGTGTGTATATATATATATATATATATATATATATATATATTATGTCTGTTGTCTGGTAAGTAACGGGATAAGTGAAAGTATGAAATATGTGTGTGCTATTGAATGTTCACCTGAGTGAACTGGGCCAAACGCCCAGGAGGTTAATAGCCTGTTTACCTCCGTGATATTAGAGAAGGATATTGATGGAAATGGACAAAAAAGAATTTCTCTTATGTGTGTAGGTTCGCAAGATACACGCCAGGTTAACTGTAGGCAGAGGGCTAGTAGAGCAGAAGCAATCTGTATGTGAGGAATGATGATTCATGAACAAAGAAGTGCAGATCCCTCCAGAGATGAGCACAGGTAAGGAATATACTCCAGAGAAGAGTCCCAGATTCTTCTTGTAGTGATTTCAACAATCACCCCCTCCTTGTCAGACAGTAATGGGGGGACAGTTGTGCCATAGTGGGGGAGTCAGGAGACATCAGCCTATATTACATTCCAGCTCTCCTCCTCACATCAATGTCATTGTGTGTTACCAGACTAGAGTTTTACCTGCCCCCCCCCCCCCCCAACCCTCCCCCCCCCCACCCCCCCCCCCCCCCCCCCCCCCCCACACACACACACACACACATATATCTCAGTACAGGGGTCACTCTCATTTTTATTTTCAGGTCTCGGAGACACTGGAGAAATTCATATAGATGACAATGCAGAAGAGGAAGTAATATGTGTGAAGATTGAAGATGATGTAATACCTATAGATATTAACACAGGTAAGACTTAGAGACAAAGTACTTCCCAAAAATGCAATATTGTCCAGAAGTGTTTGAAAGGGTCTAATAATGTTTCCTGAACTTTGAGCTCCCTTGTGTGCACCAAAGAGCTACACTTCCAGCTTGTTAAACAAGATCGGAGCCTGAACAGATGGATTTTAGTTGACTAGGATTTGTGAAATGTGTTCCAGTAATTTACAATGGGAAGGGGCGGCTTAGTTTTTTTGAGAACACACTTTCTACATAAACATTTTCTCATTCTAATAGCAGTCTTTTATTATTGGATCCTCACAGAAAGTCAGGAGTGCATAAAAAATATTGCCCCAGAATAAAAATCCTTTTTTGAATTCTAAAACATTCCAGAACTGTTTCAATCAATTAAACATTTAATAAATATTTTAGCTTATTTATGTTTATTGACACCTTTAAGTCGCCTTCTTCCCATTCTGTTTCCCACAGATGCCCATGTTACTGCTTATAATCAAGAAAAACACCTTTTTATCATTCCTGAAGGTGAAATTGTTGATGATGCCATCACTAAAGAAACTTTGGATAAAAACCCCATTCCTCCAAATCTCCATCCAGCTATTCTTAGTGCAGGTCTTTTATCCCAAGAGGGAAGTATTTCCAATCATGTAGCACCCATGGCACATCAAGCAGATCATAGAGCCAGTGCAGTGTTCCAGTGTTCTTTATGTGGCAAATGTTTTGCCTGGAAAAGCAGTCTTGTTGAGCACCAAAGAACTCATACCGGAGAGAAGCCATACTCTTGTTCAGAGTGTGGGAAATGTTTTTCCAAAAAAACCAAACTTACATTACACCAGAGAACCCACACAGGAGAAAGACCATTTGCATGCTCTGAGTGTGGTAAACGATTTACTCGAAGGGATCACCTCACGATACACCAGAGGACACATACAGGAGTTAAGCCCTATTCCTGTTCTGAGTGCAGGAAGAGTTTCAGCCAGAGAGCCTTTCTCATTGTACACCAGAGAGCTCACTCAGGAGTGAAGCCGTATTCATGTTCAGAATGTGGTAAGGGTTTTACCGGGAAAGCCCATCTGATTGTACATCAGAGAACTCATACTGGGGAGAAACCACATATGTGCGCTCAATGTGGGAAATGTTTTTCTGAAAGATCTCAACTTCTCAGACATCGAGCAAGCCACTCGGAGAGTCATTTATATTTGTGTCCTGTGTGTGGGAGTAGTTTCAACAACAAATCCAGTTTGGTAAGACATCAACAGCTCCACGCTAGCAGCAACTCAAACATTTTTTCCCAATGAGTAAAAGGGTTTCTGAGGAAGTTGTCCATATCTCCAGAGAGGACTAAAAATTCTGTCGTAAGACAAATCAGCATATAAGCTTACTTGTGTGCACATGGCTGTCTTTCCTTCCTCCTTGTATATGTTTTTTTTTTTACAGAATGAAAGCCATCCGGGTGCTCCTTTTTCCTTATTTGTTAACATAGCTGGTACTTTTTTCAAACCAAATGTAATATAACAGATGTGATAACAGAACCGAAGCTGTGAACATTACCCTGTTTGTCTGTGTTAGCTTTAGACAAGTGTACGTAATAAGAGATGACTGCGAGTGGTACCATTCAAGAACCTGTAGCACTCATTCTATCATTCCTGTTTATGAATTATAGCATGATATTGTATAGAAACTGACTAGATAAGTATGTAAATTAACAGGGGATTGTAAAAGTATCTGTGTTCAGACATATGCAATATTTCTATCCATATGAAATCCTATTAAATCTGAATCTGCTTGTATCCTGCCTAGCCTGCTTTATTCCAACCACTCCCTCCTTTTTATTGTTGTTTCATGCCTTATATTAGATTAGGTGTTGTGGTCTATAAAATGGTGGGTATATGAAGTTTAATTCTATAGACAAAGTTCCACAGTAGCGGACCTTTCAACCTGTGGGTAATCGACCCCCTCCGTGGTCGCACTGCATTCACTGAAAGCGTTCTAACATGCGATAAGATAGGAATAGGAAGTTTGGAGGGAGAATAATACCCCCTCTCTCCTATCTTAGAAGGGGGTGATGCTCTCCCTCCGAACTCCCAATCCCACACATTATTTGCACAAGTGGGGTGGAAAACTAGGAGGGAGACGACATAACACCTGATCGTGCTGAAAGTTATGTTGGGGAGTAACTTTCAGTATTTGATACACGTAAGTGACACTCTGCATCAGCACTTCCACATTTCAAATACAGGAAGTGACACTTCACAATGTCACTTCCACGGTCGCAGATCTAAAAAGGTTGAGAACTACTGATCTACAGGAACACAAATTCTCAGAGACAGTGGCCTGACTCATTGCAAGATTTACAGACAATATGCAGTAATGACAAGTCCAGGTTGGTGCATTAAATCTTCTAGTGGGTTCTCCAGAAACCATCTCCCTTTTACATTTAAAGCTATTCTCTCTCTGGGGGGGGTGATCCGGAAGGGCAGAGGCAGACACGGCGCCATGACGTGAGCGTGCACGCCGCCCGATCACTTCAGCAGCGGATGAGGAGCGCCGTCTGAGGTCTGAGGCTACACGTGCTGGCAGTATGGCGAACGGAGGTGGCGTGGGACAGGCATAAAAAATAACCGCCTGATCACTTTGGCAGCGGATGTGGAGCGCCGTCGGAGGTCTGAAGCTACACGTGCTGGCAGTATGACAAACGGAGGTGGCGTGGGAGAGGCATAAAAATAGCCTGTTGATCCGGCGAGAGAGATTGGCGACCCAGTGGTCTGGTGAAGGATGGGGAGAAGATGCCCGAGGGACAGCACGATATTGCCCTCACCAACACTGACGAGGAGGGGGACCGTCACAGGAGAGGACTATGGCTCAGTTTCTCACTCCAGCACCGGTACAACGGAGGCTCACTACCCCTCCCCCAGGTGAATGTGTAATTGCAGTATGCTCTGACCTGGGGGTGGAGGGGAGAAGAGAGGTTGTGAATGCCATGTATAAAACGTCTGAGAATAACACTGTTATAAATGCAGTTTCACTACAAAGTGATCAGCAAGTAATAAGAGAAGCCGGGGAGCACTGTACTCCTCAGTTAACCCAAGAACCCCAATATGTGACGGATTACCAGGATCTTCAGAGGGCACACTCCACACCCCCACCTTTCCCTGACCCTAGACTGGATCAGAGTCAGAACAGCACACTGGAAAGTGACCCACCACTGATTAAACAGCACCCAGCAGCGTGAGAGACTAAAGCTAGCCATACACGGCACGGATTCCCTGGCTGATCGATTCACCATCCGATCGATTCCGGCGATTCCGCCGGGATCCTCAGGTGTGATCGATTGGCCAATTAAGGAATCCGATCGCTGCATACCACCTTGTCCTGCCGGATCCGTGTCCGATTGATCACCTCCCGGAATGCAACTCCCGCTGATCTGGGCAGAATCGGACCCGAAAGACCAACATGTTGGTTCTCTGGCGGATCCGATTCTGAGCCCCCGATCAGTCGGACCCGATCGGACGGACAAGGTGGGCTGCACGGGATTCCGGCCCGATCGTTTCGCGTGCACGCGCCCGGAATCGATCGTGCCGGAATCCGGTGCGAATCCGACCCGTGTATGGCAGCCTTAACAGTGCAGGACAATTGGATAATACAGCATCCTCACTGGACGCCTCAGCAACATCTATGGCAGGGATTGAGGCATTATGGCATCAGTACTCGCAGTCCATGATCACTAAACAAGATTTTCAAAATCTAATTCAGGAGGTAAAAAATGTATGTAAGACAGAAATTAATGTCATTAGACAGGACATACACCAACTCTTTACACGAGTAGACCGATTTGATAATGACAGTCACTTATTGTGCGAGGAGATGGAAGCCCTGCAGAAGGCGGTGACATCCTTATCCCTTACGGTGCGAGATATACAGCGACAGAATGAGGATCTTGAAAATAGAAGTCGACGTAAAAATATAAGAATTAGAGGGATCCCTGAGTCTGTACAGGAAGAACAGCTAAAGGGGACAGTGATTACACTATTCAACAGCATATTGAAAAACCCTGAATCTACAGAACTAAAGATTGATAGAGTGCATAGAGCCCTTAGAATTAGGGCAATCAAGGACTTACCAAGAGACGTTATATGCTGCCTACATGAATATAGTATAAAGGATGAGATAATGAGCAGAGCGAGGAAAAATCCCAAGATTCAATTGGAGAATGTGGAAATCCAACTATATCCTGACATAGCATGGGCAACATTGCAACATCGTAGACTGCTGGGCCCTCTCTTGGAAATCCTTAAGGATCAGGGGTTGCAATATAGATGGGGTTACCCTTTCTCACTATCAGTTCGGAACAATGGGCGATTATGCACGATCAGATATCCAGAGGATGTCCCGGGTTTCTGTGAAGCATTGAATATTAACAAACCACACCTACCGGGATGGGAACCCATGACCCATTTAGAACAGTGGCGGATCCGGGATCCTGGCAAGCAGCCAAGAGGGGCAATGGCCGAGGGGCCTAAATTGTAATATACAACTTTCTGTGTCCGGGTGGGTGGCGCTGGTTGTGGGGGGGTGGTGGGGGGGATTGGTGGTGCTGACGAGGCTTCCTCCCCCCCCCCTCCCTTCGTTCGCGCTCTCCCCCCCCTTCCCCCCCTTTTTTTCCCCTCCCCGTGTGATCTAGGTCTTGAGGGGGTCGTTTTCGGGGGGGGGGGGGTCTGGGTCCGTGGGGTGTGGCGTCTGGTGGGGGTATGGTTTTGGATATGCCAGCCATGGGGGGGGGGGGTGGGAGATGCCAATGTAGGGTCGCCCGCGGCCCCCCCCCGTCCTCGCCCATCTCCCCTTCGGCGCTGCGGGATACCTCTGGGGACTGTATCCCCTCTCTGTGTGGTTTTTGTGTCCTGCTTTGGGTCATGTCTTTTTGGTCCTGTCCTTGCTGCTTTTGGTTGGGGTGCGGTGGGGGGGGCATGTGCTGAGTGGTCTCGCCTTCCCCCCCTCCCCCGCTTGCCCCTGTCCCCGCCCCCCTTGCATGTAGTGATATGTGGGGTTGGTGTTCGCTTCCACAGGACCCCGCCGTAGAGAGGCTGGGAGACGGTACGATTATAAATAGCGAAAGTGAATGGGGCGTGGTCTCTGTGCCAATGGGTATTACCCCTAGGGTGGGGACACGCCGCCCACTATGAGGACGGACTGTCCCCTACGGGGGAACTTTAAACGCATGGCCATTGGCAATTAAAAATAAAGCAGGAGTACAAATAGCGGATCCAAAGGAATATTAAAAATTTTGAAGAGTTTATAAACGTGTATACTAATGTACACTCTACAAGGGAAAATAGATAGGATAAAAGAAAAAATAAGGAGCTTTCTGGTGAGGCCAAACTCCCAGTCTGACAAGGTCACAGGCTAATGATCTGAACAGAAACATCACCAGTTGAGGAGTTTCTGACCATCATCAGTGGAGCTCCCACAAATAAAGCACCGAGCCCTAGGGCTTACCTACTCTACTACAAAGAGTTTTCAGAAATTTGGCTCCTTATATGACTGATATATTCATAACTTTATGCATGGGGAAGGTATCCCAGACCAGATGAATCACTCTTATATCAATTTTTTAAAAACCTGGTAAAGATCCGACAGAATTGCAAAGGTTATCGACAAATTGCACTGTTAATACTGATATCAAGGTATATGCCAAGATATTAGCGAATAGAATACCCATATTTACCAAATCTAATCCACCATGATCAGACATGTTTGTTCCCGAGATTAACAGGGGATAACATAGGATAATAATTGACATTGTAGAGGTGATTAATAAAAGAGTAGCTGGGGCGGTGGTTGCTGAGTCTGAACGCCAAAAAAGCCTTTGATAGGCTCAGCTGTCCCAAAAGCTAGCCATACACAGTCGTATTCCATGGCCGCTCGATCACCCTCCATCGTTCCGGCGATCTCAGCGAATCGGAGGTCGATCGTCGTCCATTAAATCTGTTCCTTCGCTACAAACCACCTTTTCCCCACGGATTCCTGGACGATTCCGTGTCGATCGGTAGGATTGCCCCCCCTCCTTCTCCTCCCTCATAGGATGGGAGTATGCATCTCCCGCAGGGTACCGTTCATGGCGCAATGACCGGGCCTCCTGGCATCCATTTTCCCCTCATGCCAATCCTCCAGCCCCCCAACCGTGAAGGTATGACCACTGCAATGGTGTGGGGCTGTGTCCTGTGCAGCATGCCTACCACCCACACTGATGTCTCCCATGCACCCCATTTTATAGGCCAAGGATTAGGCTGAGTTACCGGACGGTCAAATGTTGTTATTTACAGCCAAAATAAATTCACCTGTTAACAGTTGTGCTGCCTGTACACAAATAATAAACACCAAATTCAAAACGAAGCTTACCCAACCTACCCCTGGCCCTGACACACAGCGGAGGTCACAGGTGATGGTAATATTAACCCCCCTCCTCGGTACTGTGTACCCCTGGGGCTGCTGCACAGGCGGCCCAGATGGGGCAGAGTGGGTCCCCATGGGCAATACATGATGGACCAGAGCTGACCTGGTGGTTTTGAGGTGTCCAGCTTGGTCCCAGCATGCCCTGGACGCCACTCCGTAATGAGGTCCGGCAGGGTCCGCCCGCTGGTCCACAGATGCCCGCCCTGCGCACTGGCAGCAATGACAGAACCATAGTTTCTTACACGCGTCTGCCTTGCTGCCATGATCTGCTGGGGCAGGGTCTGTTCAAGTCTGTTCCGCTGGCCCAGGCTAGCTCTCCTCCTGCTGCCACGTGAGGAGCACTGGGAGGGCCATAC
The DNA here is from genome assembly GCA_036250615.1 of Ptychadena robeensis. Taxonomy (NCBI): domain Eukaryota; kingdom Metazoa; phylum Chordata; class Amphibia; order Anura; family Ptychadenidae; genus Ptychadena; species Ptychadena robeensis. The sequence continues at coordinate 9,262,070 of CM070037.1, read as the reverse complement.
TGGTGGACACGTCTCCTCCTCATATGAGGACCAGGAGCTCCCTCCTCATATGATGGAACCAGGATGCTCCATCCTCATACCGAGGGACCAGGTCTTTCCTGGGAGGGAGAGAAAATGTTAGTGACAAGCATCGACATTGGCACACTGAGCATTACATACAAATCACATATCACCTCACATCACTGCGCAGGGAGCTCTCCGAGTGAACCATCCCTCCTGGCAGGGTCCAGTTCCCTGGGCCCCTTCAGCCCCCCCACCCTCTATCCCTGCCGTTCATCGGGAGGGGTCGATGCCCTTGGCCGTTCCTGGTCCTGCGGAACAAAAACAGAGGTGGTTCGTAGACCGGGCCCAACTCCTCAGCACACTTCCCCCCGACCTCTCCACTGCTCTCCACCACCTTCTTAGGATGCGCTTTTTTGTATACCGACCTCATTTTGCCGATCTTGTTCTTGATGTCTGTCATGGTGGGCGGTGGCTTAAAGAGGCCTTGCAGTAGGTCATCAGTTGCTGATACGCCTGGTTGCTTGACGGTGCTGTTTGGCAATTGCTGGTTCTTCACCTGCCACAGGCATGGCAGTTGCCGGTACATTTTCCGATAAATTCTGCCAGCGGTCAGTGGTCATATCTAGGGTGGGCCTCCAATCTTCCTTTTGGGGGCCATGGCCTGCCTGTAAAGAGGAAGGCACAATGTCAGCACGTGGGAAACAATTCTCAGTAGGTGGCAAGAGTCATAAGCAACCCAGATGGGCTCATGAGGAAATCCCTGCCTCTCCTCCACTTCCCAGTCTCTATGGATCCCTGAGAGTCCCGGGCCAATGGCCTGGGCCCCCATGGTGGTAATGCCTACCCCATTAAAACTTTGAGCATTACAGAACCATACTGACACGAGAGCACCCCTAACCTCTCATTCATGAACAATCTCCAAGTTCTACTATGATTATGTCTCCAGACATGCATCGCTGTCAATATTCTAACCCGGCTGCATATTTGATTGATGGTAGGTGCGGTCCCACTGTCGATGGCAGGTTTGCACATGCCCCCCCCCCCCTCACCTTCTCACAACTCAGTTGACCCCACTGCCTCCACCAATATCAACATCTCTGCACATCACATGGTTCAAGGGAAGGCCACATTAACTACGGATCTGGTGATCACCCGACTGATCCACCCCACAGCTATGGCAAAGGTCCTCACCTATGCGTCAAGAGGTGAGCCTCACATAGCCGCAAGCAACAGGCGTATCAACAACCGTGAGGGGGGAACAAGCTGGGGATGCAGAGTAAACGGCAATTAACTCAGATCATCACATCAACGCAGTTGAGGAGCTCCATGCGTCAAGTAAAGGCATGTCCTGCTACTCACGTGTGGATGGGGTGATGTCGGTGGCAACGTGAGACAGGGAATCGGCATGGCTGTAGGAATCGGGGTGAGCCGGATCGGCACAACATACACGGATCTGCAAATCAAACATGGACAGTAATCGGGGTCGGCGAAACCATTTAGCACCTGGATGCACGAGCACATGGGCGAAGTCGGTAAACACTGGGCTGAGCTACTCACATGTCAGTGTATCTGTGTGGAAATCGGCGATGGCTGTGGGAATCGGGGTGAGCCGGAATCGGCGCAACACATACGCGGAATTTCTGCAAACAAAACATGCAACATGAATCGGGCGAAAACACTTTAGCACACGGGAGCAAGAGCACATGGTGCGAAGTCGGTAACCACATTGCTGAGCACTCACATGGTCAGTGTATCTGCGTGGAATCGGCAACCCACAGAGCGCTGGTCAGGGGATCCTACCGGGAACGTCTTCTTATAGGAGCCAGAAACCGCCCCCGGAGCCAGTTGCGCCGAAATGTATCGAAACAACATATCGACATCTGGACGGAGAAGCGCACGGAGAGAAGCCATTGGACCATGCAGCGTACAAAATGGAGACGAGGAGTGCGATTGCCGGGAGCTATCGGCGGAGACGGTAGCGTGGGTGATCGCATAATGGCACAGGGTTTAGGTATGAGGCAAGTGAGGACAGTTTCTGTGCAATGAAGGTCAATGATGTGTTTTTCCAGTGGAAAAGAAGAAGCCCCGATCCGCCACGATGGTCTCAGGGAGCCCCAGACGAGGACAGTCCTGGTCCATCTAGTTCAGAGTAGGTGACTGTGCATGCCTCATACATGCTGTTGTTGCCTCATGGTGCTTCAGCCGGGTTTCAGCTCATGCTAGTAGGCCAGGATGTGGGTGATCGCGAGGGACAGGGCTGATGCACGGTGTGGACGTTCTGGACTGAGGTCATGATGGTTCCGGGGAGGAAGAAGAAAGGAAGAGAAGCCCCGATCCGCCACAAGGTCCAGGAGCCCCAACGAGGAGCAAGCTGGTACTCTGCAGGTAGGCGACTTGGGGGTCGTGAGGCCTCACACTGGTTGTTATGGTTGAGGTCGGTGGTGGTTGCAGTTAATGATTAGTAGGGGGGATGTGTTATCAAACAGTGACATCTAGTGTAAATTTTTGAAATGCATCTTGACCTGCCCAGATGTGTATGTGGAGGCTATGTGAACCACTGAAGTGTGACATTCTTCCAT
>CM070037.1:9192859-9229729 GCA_036250615.1 Ptychadena robeensis | reverse complement strand
CCCCCCCCCCCCCAGCACTTTTTGGCTTATGCTGATGTTTCTTGACTTAACCAATTATAATAGTCACTTCATAAAAATGGTGGGATACTATCCGAACACCCATTGAGCATGTTTGGGATGCTCTGGATTGGCGCGTTCCAGTTCCTGCCAATATTCAGCAAATTCACACAGCTTTATTTCACGGGCAACGGCTCTGGTAGACATTCCTGCAGTCAGCATGCCAATTGCACACTCCCTCAAACTTTGAGACATCTTTGGCATTGTGCTGTGTGATCAAACTGAACATTTCAGGCCTTTTATTGTTGGTAGTCTAAGGCACACCTGTGCAATATTCCTGCTGTCTATTGAGCATCTTGATATGCCACACCTATGAGGTGTAATGGATCTTCTCCGCAAAGGAGAAGTGCTAACTTAAGCCTTCCATACACCCACCGAGTGGGTGCCGATAGAGCTGCTTAGATCAGCTCTGTAAAGCAGCGTGATGATGTCATCGCGCTGCTATTACGAGCTGACAACATCGGCGGGCATCTTTTGTGTGCCGGCCGTTACCTTCAATGAAGATGCCGGTCTTCATTTAAGTTAATGGCATCAGCCAGAGAACATCGGACATGTCCGTTTTCTGGCCGGCTGAGCTGTGGGGATCTGTCACCCCATGTGGGCACCCCCAATCAGCGGCCTATTTTGCCGACGGCCGTGAGCACGCGCGTCCGCCGGTCGGCGGCAAAATCGGCCACCGATCAGTGTGTGTATGGCAGGCTTTACACAGATTTAGACAGATTTGCGAACAATATTGAGAGTAATGGGTCTTTTGTTTTGTGAACCAGAAGTGTTGCATATATATTTTTGTTCAGTGTATTTCAGTTATAATGAGAGTTGTTCATTGTTGATAACTTGTGTCATCAAGTGACTAGTCGATTCGACTTGAGTGACGGATAACTTGACAAAATCTTAAGCCGTTAATGCCCTAATATATAGCCCTTACAGTATAAGCAGTGACTCCTCCCCATCTCACAGCTTAGTCTGACGGTTAAGTCTAATCGCAGAAAGCTATTGCTAAATTGTTGATAGACAAGCCCTTAATGGTTTGGCAATTTTCTTGCTATTATTTAAAGCGGTTTTAAGCTCAAAATAAAAAAAACATACATACATTAAACAGACACAATACTCACCTGTCAGCAGTTCAGATGCTGGGAAACTGCTACACAAAAAGAAAACCCCACTATACTCCACTTGCTTGCAGTTCTCATACTAGCATCTTGGCTCCTGGAAACTTAGACTTCCGCCCCCCCTCTCCTCCCCCCTGAGCGGTTTAGCTGCAGCTGATAATGCTGGGTGACCTCCCAGGTGGTAGGTCCGCTTTAAGTTTGAACTTTTTCACTTTCACAAAATTGGAATGCTGAGTCCACACTACGTTTTTTTTGGTGCGGTTATCCCGCAGTTTGCCATGGGAAAAACCACGTAGTGCAGCCACCCCCTGTATTCCCCTATGGAAAATGACTTGCTAGTCTATACTGGCGCATCATGACCATGTCAGGGGGTGGAACAGCATAAGCGTCAAATTTACAATGCCTCAGGCATCGTGCGGACGCACCAGAGTAACAGGCCTGCCTAGTGTAGACTCAGGCTAAGGGTCCACTGCTGCGGCCAGAAAACACATGCAAAAAAACATTTGTTTTTTTGCTGTTAACCAACAGAATGGCCAATTTGTTCGATGGATAAATTTTGTTCGACCTCGAACAAAAAATCATTCAAAAGGCCATCGAACATGTTGGTAAATTTTTATCGGTCGTAGTAATTCCAAATGTATTTTCATTCGATATCGGGATGAACGAACAAAAAAATCTAATGTTACATTCCCTAAATGGACGAACAATGTTCGACCAAAAAATCTATCAAAAAATCTAATCATCAGTTGATCGAACAAAAAATCTACACGTGTACACCCACCTTAACTCTTTCCAAGAGCCAGCCCTTTGCGTTCATTAGGGATGTGGTCTCTGGAGAAGTGCATTGGGGTAGATTGCCATGATGTATTGCATCCTACAGTCTCTTGCCACACAACTTTATCTGCCTTATTTCCATTGGGAATCATGAAGTCTCAGTTATGACATTTGACACTTTACAGTTATGACACTTTATAATGACACGCAGAAAATAATGATCGCCGCCACAAAGGAAGGGATTAAGGCCCTAACCTCTGTTATAGGTATCTTGTATGATTCCCCCTATATACAAAAGGGGCAAGGGGACTTTAGAGGCCAGTCAACATATGTAAAAAGGTATTACAAGGATTTATTGTTCAAAACAAGTCATAAAAGTCCAATCAAGGTATGATCTATATATTAGATCGGAGGAGGTTCCTCAGGATGTTGTAATCCAGTAAATACCGCTGGCAGTACATATATGTTGACTGGCCTCTAAAGTCCCCTTGCCCCTTTTGTATATAGGGGGAATCACAGAGGTTAGGGCCTTAACCCCTTCCTTTGTGGTGGCGATCATTATTTTCTGCGCGATATTTATTTGGGATGTTGGCCAAATTTTACCTGAAACTCTGAAGTATATGTCTCATACTTTATAATGACACATTAATATGTTACAAATGTACAGAAACATTAGCTAAAATCTATAATCTATTTCTTCCAGTGCAACCTGACAATGGGATCGATTTGCATAAACATCAGATGATCTCTCCAGAAGTAGAAACTGACAATACCCATTACTTTTCTAAAGAAAACTCCACTACAGCTCACTATCGTTCTGTAACTTTTAATGCCAATGTATTACCCGAACCTTCCACATACAGAACAAGTATATCTGATTACTCACCTCCCAACCCCCGTCATACAGATCATCCACGAGCTGAACGTTTACCATGTTCCATTGATGGCCATTGTTTGACCCAGAGGAGAGAATCCATGTCCCATAAGATGGAGAAGCCATATTCATGTTCTGTATGTGGGAAATGTTTTACCCAAGTAGGATATCTTCCTTTACATGAGAGAACACACACTGGGGTGAAGCCATATTCATGTTCTGAATGTGGGAAAAGTTTTTCCTTTAACTCAACTCTAAATAGACATAAAATAGTCCACACAGGAGAGAAGCCATTCTCTTGTTCTGAATGCGGAAGATGCTTTTCTCTAAATTCAACTCTTATTAAACACCAGAGGACCCACACTGGGGAGAAGCCATTTTCATGTTCAGAATGTGGGAAATGTTTTACGCGCAGAGACCATCTTATGATACACTTGAGGACTCACACTGGAGTGAAGCCGTATTCGTGTTCAGCATGTGGGAAGTGTTTTACCCGTAAAGCCAGTCTTCTTGAACACCAGAGAACTCACACTGGAGAGAAGCCATAAACCTCAGCCCTTTTTCTTCAGCCCACCAATTGTTTGACACATGAACACTTAAAAAAAAATTTAAATGTCACTTTTGTCTGATTGTCCATGCAAATATTAATAGTAATATAATATTATTATTTTTTATTCTGTTTGTAAAGATTGGGTTTTTTGGCAGTTATTTTTGTACAAAGGCACTGTAGTTTATGGATAGCATGTGTTGTTTAATGTAATATACTTTTTTTATCTTGTAAGTTGTTTTATTTTTTAGAGTTCAGGTGTAATACTAATGTAATCCATTTGACTACATATGACCACTGCACCCAGGGGCAGGAGGGGGGTGAGTGCTATCGGTTTTTGACTGCCTATCAGGTTCTGGTCCACTGCCTGCTAAGATGTCGACGGGGAAGGGTCTGGATCGATGTTATGTGCGGCCCTTTAGTGATGCCGAGGGCCGCACTTGTGGCCCTCCATATCAAATCAGTTGCCCACCACTGTCTTACACAGTCATACTCTAATGACCTCAACCATTGAAGTTGAAAGTTAAAGTTGTACTTACCAATTAGCTGGGACGAAAAAATATACTTCCCTGTTGTGCTCTGGAATCATATACCATATTTTTCTGCCTGTCTTCCAGGGGTTAATTCAATGCCATATCAAGATTTGGCACTAGGGGCACCATATAATAGTTAATGGACGGGGGACATTTGGAATGTACTCACTACAGGTATGTTTTTTTTTTTTTTTTTACAGCCACATTATGCTCTCCTAATGCCACTTCTAGTGCTGCTCATGCCAAGTTGCACACTGAGCTCTTGCATCCGTTATCTGGCCATGGAAACTATAAACCTGTCAGAAGGGACAGGCAACTTACTGTCATTTCTTTCTATATTTGGCCTGAGTTGACTGGTCTATCTTACATTAATACTCTTGTTTCACCTTCTGGGGTACATTACCTGCTTGACGTTTCTAAATCATTCGGACATCTTTAGTTCAGTTCCGCCTATATTTTACTTCTTAGCTAAGACTGTCTTGACAACTCATTTATACTCATCATTAATTGGAGCGTTTATGTTTAGCTGCACCTTAAACTTTATCATACCACATAAACTGAAGATAAAGAACATCTGTCTGAAAGAATAATCTTTATGACAATCAACAGTACATTCACAGAAGGTCCATGTTCACCTCTCACCAACTGCATCATCTCCTGATGCTATCACAATGACCTCATGTTATTTAATGTAAACATATCTGTATTATGCTGTGCTGTGTTGCCTAATGTATCTCTGATTAAAAAAAATCTATTTTCTCCTGTCTCTAATTGAAAACTGAACTTATTTCAGATGTAGACTACTGATATTAATGCTTTAAAGAATCATTTTAAATTTTTATTTAAAATACCTCCTAAGGTTCACAATTCTTCACCTCAACCATTACAGAAAAGTTGTATGACGTACGATATGTTATTGGTGGATCCTAGTACCTGTACATCACTGATTGAGATATGATTGCTGAGTTGAAAAACAAACCTAATTCAGCATCATGATAAATACAAGAGATGCACGATTGACTGGCCAGAGACGGGAATCGATATATTTGGTATGATCGGCCCAGATCGGTGACTGGTCGGTCATGGGTGCATCTGCCGGCCGGTCAGACTCGTGATCCTTTGATTGGATGTCAATAAGAGGATCGCGAGCCTGACAGGTGTTCAGTGTCACTGATTGTTTCAGCACGCAGCCGGGAGCTAGTGCTGGAGTCCTGCACATTTCTTCCAGCCAGCCAGGGAGGCAGGCCCTCTGCTGCCTCTCTAATCACTCTAGGGGGATGGGCTGTGAAGTAGAGCCCTGGCTTGCACCCCTGCTTTCCCGAGAGGGAGAGAAATGGGGGGGGGGGTGCTGTGTGTGTGTAAAGTTGGAAGTCAAGCTGGTTGCAATTCAGAGGTCTGCTGTAGTATTAATAGAAAGTGCTTTTTTTATTTCAGATAAGATGAAAAAGACAGTGTGGTATATATCTTTTTCTAGGGATAAATGGTACACAAGTTCAGTATACAAGAGTTCCGTTTTCTTATCAAATGCTGGCAAATGTGCTGTATATACTGGTTAGTGTGGCAGCAGAGCCAAGGTCCTGGTAGTAAAACTTTCTCTCTCTAAATCATAGCATATGTAGAAGATGTATGCTTTGCATTTAAATAGAATTTCCTCCATCCAGTAGTTGGCATGGAGTTGGCATAGAGCAGAGGATTAAAGCTGGCCATACAAGGGTCGATTCCCATGGATCGCAAAATGTTGACGCAACTAAATGGCAAACATTTTGAATAAGTTAGATGAATGTCATATGCTTTCAGTTCAGTTTTTTTAAACAAAAAATCGGAATTGGCAGGTCACACTTACTGTAAAATCGGAATCGGCGAAAAATCGGTGCACTTCTAGTAAATACAATACCTGCAAGTTCAAGGCCAGTTTATGAACACAAGTTAAATCCCAAACCAAACATTGTTTGTTGAAATCTTGTCCAGGTCCTGTTGCTTGGTAAAAGTTGATGGAGATCAAGAAATAGTACCAAGCAGATGGTTAACTTCTGTCTAAGGCTAGCCATACAAAGGTCATTACCCATGTAATCGATGAACCCTGTTCAATCAAGGTTTCTTTCCCACTGGAAGAAAGGGTGACCACAGTCAAAATGGTGAGTCTGTACAGCTGAGCAGCACCTGGGGAATCCTCCCAATAGGGTCAGGGGGTAGTGTGGCCACACAGAACCACTACTTGTGTGTCTATAACCTGGGTAGATGCAGTTGCTCTCTTTAAGTCCACAAAAGTGACCTGGCAGAATACCAGAATTGGTGGAAAGTTACACCTCTGAAAGCTCTCTGGATGCCAATATGGACGTTTAAGAGGACCAGGCCTGACTACAGGTCTCTAGCCCAGTTACCAGGATGGCAAAGCCCACGTGTCCCGAAGCGCGGCGAGTGCCTCTCCTGGAGGCGGGGCACGCTCTGATGGCGTCGGGTTGTTTGAGTGCCAGCCCGGATGACGTGGGTGGAGGGGGACGAAGTGGCTGCATGCTGACACGCTTCCGGTTCCGGCCGGGAGCCCAGGAAATCGGAAGCAGGCTGCTGATTTCAAAAGCAGCTCTGCTTATTGCTCGAGCAGGATCCTTGCCAAGCGGTGTGGGCTGACAGCATGGAGCCAGCAGGTACACCAGAGGCTATCAGCAGCAGCGGCAGCCAGGTAAGGGACCTTCTTGTATGGTGTTCCCCTTACCTGGGGATGGCCCAGGGAGGACAGAGCTAGCAAGGCTAGTTATGTTTCTGTGAGCCCCTCTCCTGGGTCTCCCTTAGCATAGGCCAGCCCAGGCTACAGTGCCCTAGTCCTGGGTGAGGGTCTTTTCCCTTGGTACTTGATTTGGTTGAAAGAGTTGTGTAAGACGTTTTTCTAACTGACCCTTACGCTCTTTTCGGTAGGCCAAGACTTCGGCAAAGGCGGACAAGGCAGGCTCGTCTACTAAAAAGAAATGCGCCGCCTGTAGCACCCGATTGGCTGAAGTCCCTCTGCCCCAAGTGCCTTGAAGTCTTAGCCAGAGGTGAGGGGGCCTCAGCTGCGGCTGCAGCAGGGAAAGAGATGTTGTCCATATTTAGAGAAGAACTGGCCAGTTTCTTTTCAGCTCTTAAACAGGATTTGCAGCTCATCCGTTCTCAGGCCCCGGGGCCCTCCTCAGTCGTCTCCGTTAGGGAAAGTGAGGATGAGGATAGGGACTCCTTGGCTGAGTTGTCAGCGGCAGAGTCAGGGGGGGAGGAATGGAGTGACCACGGCACAGCCCCTAGGTATAAGCTTTCGCAGGAAGGGGTGGATGATCTCATTAAAGCCATCTATGAGACCCTGGACATTCAGGAGGAAAGAATCATTTCTACGCTCCATGATAGAATGTACCAGGGACTGGGAACCCACAAGGGTAGAGTCTTCCCGGTCCATTCCCTGCTGACAGATTCCATTCAGAGGGAGTGGCAGCTCCCGGAGCGCAAACCGTTCTTCGGGAACAGTCTGCAGAAGAGGTTTCCGTTTGAATCCGGGCCCGAGCTGCCATGGAACAAGAGTCCTAAACTGGACGCCGCGTTCTCCATCACAAGGGGGGATCGAGCCTTGGGACTGGATGCCCTAGCTCATCCCTGGCCTTTTCATCTGGCCTTTGCCTTTCCTCCCCTGGTTCTTCTCCCAAGGGTGCTGCAAAAATTTTGGAATGAAGCGGGGTTCCTCATACTGGTAGCGCCATATTGGCCCAGGCTACTGGAATGGGCAGTCGAACCGCCTGTTCGGTTACCGGACCGCCCAGACTTGTTATCCCAGGGCCCGGTCCAGACCAGGCAGAACAGGGCCTGGCATCTGACGGCCTGGATACTGAAGAGCTGGTCCTGGAAAGACAGGGGTTTTCCAACAGGGTCATTTCCACTATTGTGGCTAGTCGTAAGCCCGACCACCTCCGGGGGCTCCTTTCCCTCAGTGGGATCTGTCAGTAGTCCTGGGAATCCGACAGCCCTATCTCCAGATTTTCCCGGACAGATTAGTATTGCGTACTGACCCCGGGTTCCTCCCCAAGGTGGCGTCCAACGTAAATAGGTCGCAAAAGATTGTGCTCCCATCCTTTTGTGCGAATCCCTCTAACCCAGGGGAAGCGGCCTTCCATCTGTTGGACGTCAGGGAATCGGTACTGGACTATATCGAGCGTACCAAGTCACTTAGAGTTTCCTCGTCCCTCTTTGTCCTTCACTCAGGTGCTAGGAAAAGTAAAGCGGCCTCTAAGGCCACCATTAGTAGATGGTTGAAGCAAGCCATCTCTAGAGCTTACTTAGAAGCTCAGTTACCATGCCCAATCCGTGTCACGGCACATTCCACTAGGGCTTGGGCCACCTCTGGGACAGAGAGGGCTGGAGCATCGCCGGAGCAGATCTGCAAGGCTGCCACATGGTCATCCTACGGCACGTTCCTGCAGCACTACAGACTGGACCTGCTGTCGGCCCAGGATCAAGCATTCGGTAGAAAGGTCCTGCAGGCAATTATCCCACCCTAAGTCTGGTGAGTGCTCGATTATCCTCTCATGGTTTGCCGTCCTAGAAAAGACGTCTTAGGAAAAACTAGAGTTAGACTTACCGGTAACTCCTTTTCCATAAGTCTTTTCCAGGACGGCAGACTTCCCACCCTATGGTGATGCATTTTGTTGAGGTTTATTGGTGTTGTGATTTATGCTGATACAGGGTTCCTCTCCTGAGTACTCTTCTTTAGACTGCCGAGAGATCAGGAGGTGGACTATTTAAACTTTTGGCGGGTGTTGTGTTTCCTCCCTCTGGGGTGGAGTCCTATCTCTTATGGTTTGCCGTCCTGGAAAAGACTTATGGAAAAAGAGTTACCGGTAAAGCTAGCCATACACGTTCCGATTCCATGTCCGATCGATCACCCATCCGATCGATTCCGGCGATCTCAGCAGGAATCAGAGCTCCGATCAATCGGCCAATTAAGAGTGTCCGATCGCTGCATACCACCTTGTCCAACTGATTCCAGGACGATTCTGTGTCCGATCGGTCGGACGCCTCACCATCAGTCGATCGGCCATGACCTCACCAGGATGGGATCAATCTGAGGGCCACCACCAACGTGCACGATCGGCCCTGAATTAATCTGACGGAACCAACATGTTTCTCTGTCCGATCCGATTCTGGGCCCCTGATCAATCGGACGCGATCGATCGGACAAGGTGGGCTGCACGCGATTCCGGCACAATCGTTTCGCGTGCACGCGCCCGGAATCGATCGTACCGGAATCAGATGGGAATCTGACCCGTGTATGGGGGCCTTAAGTCTAACTCTAGTTTTCATCAGGTTGGTTCTCCCTGATTCGGCAGAGTCTGGTTTATATACCAATCCCTTTAGGTGGATTACGGGTCAGAAATTTAAAGGGGACAATGCCTTCTCACTGGTTGTGCATTACACTGTGGTACCAGTTCTCAGACCTTTTTTCCTATTCCTGAACAATGGGAACAGTATATGCAGACTATTTGAAAGGTGGTAAAATACATTTAAAAGTCTACATGAATGTTCTGTGTAAACCTGGACATACACCTTTAGATCTCTCTGTCGTATCGGGTCCTCTGCAATTTAACAAAGGTAGACTTGATTGTTTAAAAAGTCCCTCATATTACATGGTTTTGGTAAAACTAAAGGAAATCTGACAGAAATCTAAAGGTGTATGGGGGCCATAAAGTAGTTAAGGCACATTGTTAGATTCAAGTGAGACCAATGTTTGTTAGAGAAACTGATAAAAGGCAGCTACACATCTCGACTCTACTCTCTGGAGATGTTGGATAGCACAGGATTTAGCCATAAAACTAAATACCAGAGGCACTTTTCAATACAATTCTCTTTACAACACAGCTCACGACCAACCTGGAAATTGTTACCTAGACACAAGCATTGCTGAAAGAAGTGTCAATGTTTGGCCACATCTAGCAGTGAACAAGGAAGAAGGTAGAGAAGGTAAGTTGTATTAGGATGGAAGTGAAATGGAGTTTTGAAGTCCAGATCCCCTTATTCAGGAGTTTGTTGGGAAGGAATACATAGATCCAACAGGACAAAATAATGGAAGCCACAAATTATCTCCTAAAAAATGATCTCCTGTAGTTGTATTCTGGTGAGTTTCTATTGGACATTTGTTTGCACATTCACAGTCCTGGCTATTGGAGTTGGGTGAGTTAAACTTGTTAACTAGTTCCTATTTACTAATGGTTACAGATTTTGCTATTGCGCATTTAAAGCAAGTAGCAAATAGGTATTTAATCGTCAAATCTCAAGTAAGTTAAGCAATACATGTTCCAATGTATCTCACTATGTTTTGAACCTTTTATACTCAACCATGCACTGTCTCCCTCACAGTGATCACGGAACAAATATCTGTAATTGACTCCTCCTGAAGAAGCTGGTTTAGCGAAACATGTTGAGGATTTTATAGGATGTAAAAGACATTTTGATCATGGTGATGTAACCAAACGCAATCCTATTGAAAATAATAAAAGTCTCTATCTCACATTGAGGGGGTGGCCGACATCCCAAATTAAATGCAAGAAGATGACTGAGGGTGGGATGTTAACATCGCCATCCGCAGTCCAGGTTTCCTCTGAGGGCACAGAGGCTAGGGGACTTTAAAGGCCACAAGGTGTATTCAGGTATAAATAATGTAAATAACGTAAATCAAGCTGTTTTAAATAACATAGCATTTTATTCTAAAAACAACAATATAAAAACATACAAAAGGTTTTAGTGCATCCATGTCTTCATAAAGGTAGTCATACATCGCTGCAAGGTCAACTCATCCATGTGATGTCTTCATCAATTTTCGGGACAATTCAAAGACAGAACAGCCTGTGCTTCCTAAAGTTACCCCAACGTACGTTTCGTCTAGTTTTGACTTCATCAGGGGGTAGGAATTTGGGGGAGGCAGGATTACATCTGCCCAGTCAGCAGTAAAAAAGTGAAGAAAAGAGTAAGCACGTAAAAAAGAAAAGATGGTTTAAGCTGGGTAGTAATAGACCCTTGCAATTCAAAGCAGTATGGTAAGAAGTTCACTTACGGAACATCGTAGCGTCAATTAGGATGTAAACTAAGTGTAAGTGGCATCAGCAGGGTTCGGGCGGGAGTGGTAGAACGGAGGGCCCCCATCCAGGGAGGACGGACCCCGATCACCCAAGGCAGACATCTGGATGGCGATGTTAACATCCCACCCTCAGTCATCTTCTTGCAAACGCAATCCTATGTAATGACGATATTAAATGTAAATGTAACATTCATACTATACTGTGTTTATTCACACATTAAATTTAGTATGATCTTACCGTTGAAGTCTGATATTGCCTTAAAAGTCCCCAATCCCCCAACCGCATCGCAATCGGTGGGGGAAACATTTTCTATTTTTTTTTCCATATATAAAACATTGATATAGTTGTTGCTAATACAATACAAACATGTATTCCAACAGGCTGTAGTTGCCATCGCTTGATCTAGTACTTTCCTCCCCAACCGAACTGTCCCTTGCTCCGCCATGTCATCTGTTAGATTCCAGTTCTTTCAATCATAGAGGCTCTGCATCAGATGTTCACATTACTTGAAGCAGTCTGCATTCATGCCTAGAAACAAGCACTTTGTGCAGAGAATAAAGCTGGCCATGCACGGGTTGATTTAGCGCTTGATTCCTGAATGATCGTTCATCGATCACATGGGAAACGACCCCTGTAAGGATAGCATGAGAGGAGAACTGAGGCAGGGTGCTGTGTTGTTTTCAGTTAAATGAAAAAAACACCCAATGAAACCTCCCCTCAGTCATGTTCTGACTGAACTATAAACTGAGACACAGTAACTATGTAACTGTAGGTAAAATATACTACATAATGAAACCATAAATGTTTTATAAATGCATCTAAATAACTTTCGTTTTAATGATTTAATATGTAGGAAAAATAATACTGGAATAATACGCCATCCCCACCAAGTGAACATTATCAAGTGTGGAGTACTACAGTAAAATGGCTACCAGACTCTCTGTCACACAACCCAATACATTACATGGCTAGTTCTATAGTTTTGTTATTTATCTCATCATTTAAACAGACACACCTATGCAACCTGAACACTGTTTAGAAATATCCATTTGAACAGCAAGAAAATGGCTACTCTTGCTGTGGGCACACTTTCTACATCTTTATACCTTTAAGTGGCAAACAGAAATATGTTACTACTTATTCACAATGCACACACACTACTTACTGTATGGCTAAATGTATGTATGTATGTATCTAGGTAGGAGAGAATTGTGTACTACAAGAAAATGGCTACTCCAAATGTGCACTACAAGAAAATGGCTACTCCAAATGTGCACTACAAGAAAATGGCTACTCAAGATTCCTTATTGAGGCTTTTTGTCTACACTCAGAAGAGCATTAGGTCTCTAGTATTTGCTATGGATGAATAGAGCCTAGAGATATGCAGAGTACAATAACCCCAGAGTCGCTATTGAAGAGGTATTCTCCTGTGAAAGAATACTGCGTCCTCAGTGCAGGAGGGGGGCTGCAGCCATTTTGTTGTAGCTCAGAGCAGGAAAGGGAGGAGATGCAGCAGCTGTGTGGGGGCTGGATGGTGGCTGTCTAGTAAGGAGGAAGTAGTTATGTTAATACTGCTTGACCTGACAGAACGAGCACTCTTTCTGTGTGTATTTCGTGAGAAGTAGATCTGAGATTTCTTATGTCATATAATAATTATTTTCAGTTTTTCTTTAATAAAAGGAACGCTTAAAGGCCAGAACTATTTTTGGGGAAATAGTTCAGTTGACCAAGGATGGAGAAGGAGAATCACATGACTGAGAGGATACTAAAGCTGACCCTGGAGGTTGTTTACCTGCTGACCGGAGAGGTGAGGACAGGGCACAATGCTTGGGTAGTCCTGGGGTGTCCTGTGGGAAATAGAGACCTGTATAGAATGAAACAGGTTGTGGTGATGTTAGAGGGGTGGCAATAAAAAGTATAAACCACACCCATCTGTTCACATATCCACTCAATATAGTGACAGTACCAAGAGCGAGAGTCTGTAAAGCTTGTTCACAAATAATTTCTTTGCGAATAATTGTGAACAGCTAGGTGCGATGTAAGGCAATAGAATACAGATAAATCCAATTTTACAAATTTCCTTAATATATTCACGAAATTCTGCGAACTAGAATATACCATATGCTGCTCATCACTAAACTAAATGCATCATGATGTGAAAGAGCGATTCTATATTAATACGAAACAGACCTGACTATAAAGATGAGGAGGGCTCTTGACATCACCCATGATAGGATTGATATAAATTATTGTGATTCTACAAACCACGTAACATGATATATATATTTTTTTTTACCTAGAATTATATAGCATTTAAGATATGCAATGGCGTGGTTGTTTCCACTGACATGAAGACTAATGAGAAGGTCCAGGAAATCAACAGTGACATCACTGAGCTGCTGTCTGGAGAGGTGAGGAGCATTCTGGGATGTCACATGACATCACTCTCATCTCTATTAATAATACACAGACCTGACCAGAGAGGTGAGGAGGATTCTGGGATGTCACATGACATCACTCTTATCTCTATTAATAATACACAGAGCTGACCGAAGAGGTGAGGAGGATTCTGACATAACATCATTCTTATCTTTATTTAGAATATATGGTGTTATAGTATATTCGTGTTCCTCTTAGAGAAAAAAAAACATTTCAAACAAGGTGATATTAGACTGAATGTTTGTAGTTGTTGAGGGCTCATTCACACATACATTACACACCATACTTGTTAGAATATGTGCTACTTTAACAACTTACACACACGTGTATGGGAAACTTTCAACACTAGCATTTTACCCCACACAATACAACATAGAACTGACCAAAGAAGTGAAATGCATTCTTTGAGTAATTACAATTTTATGTTCTGATTTGTTGGTGTAGTTTGGTTGCTGATATACCCTGGCATCTTTTCTTTTTCATAGAAGTCTATAACTTTTAAGATATCTAAAGGTTTGGTTGGCTCCAGCTTAAAAAAGACCAACATTCCAGTAATGGAGTCTCTGAAACATGACAACAAAAATGTCCAAGAGGTCATCCGAGATATCATTGAGCTGCTGACAGGAGAGGTGAGTGGTGCTGGGAATTGTGGGACATGATCCAGTAACAGATGTGGGATGTGTCTTGATGGTTAAGTGACCGCACTGAAGTAGTGATGTCAGTGGCTGGAAAGGTCCTCAGCTGGTGTATGGAACCAGGCAAAACTTGCATAGTTAAAATGAGTCAGGATGAGGAGTGGGAGGTTAGCTCCCAATATGAAGGGGGAGGGCGACCCCCCTGTAAAAGAAAGATAAGAGCAGCCCACCAGCCATACGCCCCACCTAGGTTTTCAATCAGGCCCACACTGCTTGGGTGACGGAAGCACGGGTTGGATACGAAATTACATAGCTGTAGACTGGCTATATTCAGTGCAGACAAGCACCAATATATCTATTATGAGTGCGGTATCCGCTGTCAGGCTGGTACTGCATGCTCATATTAGAGACACCTGAACTCAACCATTTCCAAATCTTTCAGAGCACTACATATCACAGCATCACCTTCTGTTTTATTCATTTAACAAATGTCAAGTGTTCTCTATGTTCTAAGTTCTCTGGGTATTTCATGAATAATGAATGCTCAGCAAGTCATCTATCATATCTGTGTGTAGGATAATCTTTAAGGGCCCATTCACACTAAGGCTCCACTTTTGCAGTTTGAGAGCAGATACGAAAAAAAAATTTGTTGCGCCTGAACCACGCCCATTACTGGCAATTAGCTTGTCTCCAATCAATGGAAATCAATGGATGCAGATTGATTTTGGTGCAGTTTTTTTCAAAACAAAATAGCAAATCAGTGGGGAAAACTGTGACTAATCCGGCTTACTGCATGTGTTTTTCTGTCTGCATTAGTGGAGCCTTAGCCTAACCGCGTATACATTGCTGTCCCTGCAATCTGCATTTTTGTAGGACCAAGGTGTGCAAATGGAGGACACAAGTTCTTCATACTTCAGAACGTGGCAGCGTTACAACTTGCAAATCCTTTACCAGCAAAAATTCGCACTGCAGCGACATGGGCTACTGTGTAAAGAGCCCTAAATCAATACCTAAGATCATCAGGTCGCTGCATTGTCGCGACGCGCAGAGGCCATTGAAGTAGAGGAGGGGAGTCTAGCACAGGCAGCACACCACAGGTAGGGTGACCATATGGGCCAGATGACATGGGAGCGGCAAATACAGCAAGAAGCAGGTAAGATTGTGAATCCTCTTCGATACTGCTGTATTACTTCACTAGTCTCCACTAGCTGCAGATTTTTGAGATTGGCCCATAACACTGCGTAGCCCAGTGTTAAAGTGTTCAAATGTGTCCATTGAATTACGTCCTTAACGCAGTGGATGTTTTTTTGACGCGTTTGTGCATTTGATATTTCTGCTTTAGTTCTGGCCCCTCCGTGGCCCATGAGTCCAAAAGTTTGGCCACCTCTGACCTAGTGCAACAAAGTTACAGTATATACCCGAGTATAAGCAGACCCGAATATAAGCAGAGGTACCTAATTTTATCTACAAAAATGGGGAAAACTAATGACTCGAATATAAGCTGAGGGTTTGGAAATGCAAAGTCAGATAGTGGAGTTTTCTAAATGAGAACAATTTAGAGAAATGCCCCTAGGAATGAATCAAATAAGTGAATGTTAGTGCCACACCCTAAATAAAGTTAAGAACACAGGTTTATTGTTATTACAGGATGGGTTTTGAAGGCACTTCTTATGATTTAAACATTAAAATAAGTTTTCATTTAAAAAGGTCTTTATTATTAATGGGAACCAATACATGGAATGGAAATGGAAACTTATTTTCATGTTTGAATCACAAGTAGTGGAGTTTTCTAATTGCAATTAACAAATAGTCCACTAGATGGCGATGTCATGCTGTTTGCTTACATTTCACCAGCACCTCAAAAATGTAGCATTCACGGAGGCTGCCGGTTCTGAGATATTTTCCCAGTAGCCATCAAAAACCAGGTAAGTGGTACCCTGACTCTGACTTGAGTATAAGCAGGGGGGGCTTTCAGCTTGTTTTTTAGGCTGAAAAGCATGGCTATTGCTCAAGTATATATGGTGGTATTTAACTTTGTTGCACTAGGTTGTGCGCCTCATGTCCTTATACCTATGTGTCTGGATGGTGATAAGTATCATTGTGTGTCAGGTTCCCAAAATGAGACAATTACATTTGGATTTATACCCCTGTTTAGGAGGCCCAGTGGTTAGAAGGACAGAAGGATCTCTACAATGAAGTCATGATAGAGAACCAGCCACCTCTCGCCTTACCAGGTAAAAGGAGACTTTGATTCCTTGTAAAGGAGAGAAGAGTATTGCGGATCCCCCTAGATACACACATCCTCTGACATAAACACATAGACACAATGTAATCAGTCAGTGTGTGTGTCTTCCAGATAAATCAAGTAATGGAAACCCATGTCCTCTGTGTCTCCGAAATTCAGGGTCTCACAGGATCCCACAGGATAATGAGGTATTTGTTAATGGTTATGAACTGTCCCCCACCCATAAAAAATGTCTAAATTATCATTTCAAATTCTACTAAGTGCTGCCCTTCACTGTTAATGACCAAATAATGCCTTTGATTGTGTGTTTGACTAAAGCTAGCTATACATGTATCGATTCTGTGGTCAATTATTTAATAAAATACGCCCACCTTTAACGATCTACCTGTAGTAGCCAGGGGTTGTGTAATCAGGGTGAGGTCCCCTTTAAGCCCCTGGACCAGCATGCCCCAGGATTTCCTGAGCACTTAGGAGGAGTCCCCACCCCATGGGCTGGGCTTTTGGTGGAGAGCAAGGAAGAAGCAAGCAGTACGTCTGCTGTTTCGTATGCGGCCTTGTACCCCGATCCAGTCTGCGCGGCATGCGTGCAACCAGCAAGCATAATAGCATGCACAGCTTCTTACACACAGCCGCACAACGTGCCGCTGTGTCATCTGCCCGAGACCCGTACTGCCATTCCATTGGGGTGGATGCCCGGCCCCCCATAGGTCCCACCGGAGTTAAGCTATCCAGTTTACTGGCAAGCCTGCGGCCTCAGCCTGCTTCCGGTGCCTCATCCAAGTCTGGTCCTGCGCTGCCTGTGTCCCTGTCCTGGGGTAAGGACATGTTGAGTTGCCAAAAGAACCTTTATTCTGGATTATACTTAAGAACTGTTACTGTGGACTGTTGTTGTACCTCCAGTTATTTTTGTGCACCGTTGTGCCGCCTGTCACCAGTGAGACACACCTCCAGGGCCTCACAGATCAATAAAGTTCCAGTTTAAGCAATACAACCGCCTTTGCCACCTGATTGGTTCCTGTGTTTCTTACAGACCTAAAATGGTTGAAATAGAACAAAAATGGATCGAAGAATGATCCCTTGATCCCCATCCAAAGTTTTGGCCAGGAATTGATTCCCCAAGTGGTGTGCATCCATTCCCTGTGGCCACGAAACTATACATGTATGGCTAGCTTTTTAAATTATAGTGTTTGCTTTAAAAGGGTTTTCTTTGTGACCTTTACTTAAATGCAGGTACTGACAGAATTAGGACAGATTGATTGTGGAATAGAAGTTACAGAGAAAGGAGGAGATCCCTCTGTGAGGGATGATGACCTGTGTAAGGTGGAGGAGGATGAAGATGATCTTCTTTTAGAGACCAGCCCAGGTGAGTAATAAACCCAGAGAAGAGTCCCAGATTCTCCTTGTTCAGTCACTACAACAATCTCTCCCCTCCCCCTCCTCTGTCAGTAGACATTTATGGGGGCACATTCTTTAAAGTCATTGCGTTTTAAATCTAGGCATACGTGGCTCGATTTTGTAATAAATTCATGCACAATTGAGCGGCATGCACATTCACGGATCTATTTCTATTATTACAAAATTTGAGCCATCTAGCCTTCCTTCAACTGATTTTTCATTACTTTGGATGGAGACCGCAGTGCTGCACCTCAATATAGATGAAGCTCACACACAGCTCGATGATGACATTGCACGGCGCTCGGCTGGGCATCGGTCTGACGGGAATCTACCCAAAAAAACAGTTTCTTCTCTCCGCACATACTGTCCTATATTTTTGTACAAGGTATTTACTGTCCTCTTTATTCACAGATCCCAGAGATCCCAAAGCCACTCAGATAAACATCAAATCTGAGGAGGAGGAGGAGGACGAAATACATGTGATAATTAAAGAGGAGGAAATTCCAGTTGAGATCAGCACAGGTAAGTAATATACTCCAGATTCTCCTTGTTCAGTCACTACAACAATCTCTCCCCTCCTCTGTCAGTAGACAGTAATGGGGGGACAGTATGTGCCCAGTGGGGGTCAGGAGACATCAGCCTTTATTACACCCCGACTCTCCTCCTCACATTATGTCATTGTGTGTTAACAGCAAAGCAATGTGACCCGGCTCCACCCACACTCACTCTCTGGGGTCTTTTGTCCATTTTAAATAGTTTTTATTTCACAGACCCTGAAGACACTCCTGTAGACATCAAAGTAAAGGACAAAGATGATGTGAGAATTAAAGAGGAAGAATCCATAATCACAATGAACACAGGTAATGCAATGTAGAACATCTCCATTAGCTGAAACAGGCTCACATCTTCACTGTATATTAAAAAACAAATACTTTGTGTGTGCCAGTGTAGATTCTAGCCATTCATTTCTGACCTCTTTCTCCATCCTTTCTCTTTTTGAATTGTAAAGTTAACATTGCAAGGACACAATACAGCCAGACTATTCCATGCTTGCCCCAGTATCAATTTAGGTGCATTTTAAGAGCAGCCTAACAAATACAGTCACTGTTTATCTGAACTCTTGACTAATGATTCTAGTACAAAATCAGGTACCTTGTTTTATGAGCTCACTCTCATACCCGGATTTAAACAAAAAAAAAGATTGTATGTATATATTTCACATACATTGGGTCTTTGTCCAGGGACAAAAAAAAATGTAATACTTGCCTTTCCTGGGTGCTCGCTCCTGTGCCCCCATACCTGGAGTGTCCGGCCCTCCAGGCTTCAAGAGTGATGGAGGACTCCTCCGGTCTCTCTCATCTACCAATCCAGATCTGAATCGGATAGCGTTCCACCCCTCCGTGTCACCCGATTCAGATGCTTCTGGCTGCAGGCGCATGGGGACATTGGAAAGTACACATCAGAAGTGATCATCACAGGGGAGGTGCGCGTGGTCACAGGGGGGGTGGAGCTTTGCAGAATTTCTAAAGATTTACAGGGTAAGTGTTTTTGTGGGTGTTTTTTTTTTTTACATTTGACCTCGTATTTTCCCTGATAATAGAAGGTAGAATCGGAGGTGGTAGGTCCGTTTCAAAGAAGAAGTGTACACCATAATTTTCCTAACATAATATAGGACATCTAATATAATATAGGCTCTGTCCTTGTACAGCATTCTGTCCAAGGCACTATGGCCTTGCTTGGGCAAAAGATTTAAAGGACCCATTTTTGGGGTTAATTAATTGTTCTTAAAGTCTGTTCTAAATATGTATTACCTTACTTTTTTGGTTGATGAGGATAGGCAAATATTCTTTACTCTTCTTTTCATTCTTTCAATCTTAAAACAATTTTAAATTTGTACAGATAACTAGCTTGTCATATATGCTTAGTCATCTTATAATAATTTCTTTCAACTTCCCTTTTTTTCCAGATGGAGAACCTGACCAGAACATTCCATTAGAAAACCTCACAAACCTAAGTCTTCTTGGAGCATCTCCTAGTGGTTATGTATCATTAGACCCCTCCACACATGAGGGAAATGATTCAGCTCCCATTGTCCATCATCCATCTGCCAGAGGTGGCGAAACATTCCGTTGTCCTGAGTGTGGTGACTGTTTTACCAAGAGAGAACTTCTTTTCTCTCACAAGAGCACTCATACAAAGCCAATCTCGCCTAGGAGTGACAAAGATCTTCCCCGGAAATTATATGTCATTGAACATGAAATGATTCCTATGAAACCCTATTCATGCTCTGAGTGCGGAAAATGTTTCACCCAGAAAGGACATGTGGTATTGCACCAAAGAACTCACACCGGGGAGAAGCCATATTCCTGTTCTGAATGCGGAAAAGGTTTCCCTGCAAAATCGGCTCTCTCTAAACACAAGAGAATGCACACCGGAGAGAAGCCATTTTCGTGTTCTGAATGCGGCAAATGTTTTTCTTTTAATTCTGCCCTGACCAAACACAAGAAAACTCACACGGGAGAGAAGCCGTATTCCTGTTCAGACTGTGGGCGATGTTTTTCTCAGAGAGACCATCTAATTGCCCATCAGAAAACACACACTGGGGAAAAGCCATTTTCTTGCTCCGAGTGTGGAAAAAGCTTTGCTAAAAAAGGCAATCTGGAAACACATCAAACTATTCACACCGGCGACCGTCCATATTCCTGCTCAGTCTGTGGGAAAGGTTTCCGCAGTAAATCAAATTTGCTTAGACATAAGAAGGTCCATAGAGGCCTTAAACCACATGCATGTGCTGAATGCGGAAAGCAGTTTAAGACGGAATTTACACTTAGCCTACACCTTAGATCCCATGAGACTCTGGGGATTACTTTGATAGGATGCAGCAAATAAGTATGATTATTGTTCTTGTGCTTTT
Organism: Ptychadena robeensis; assembly: GCA_036250615.1. Lineage (NCBI taxonomy): Eukaryota > Metazoa > Chordata > Amphibia > Anura > Ptychadenidae > Ptychadena > Ptychadena robeensis. The sequence continues at coordinate 9,209,119 of CM070037.1, read as the reverse complement.
TTTTTTCTTTTTAAAACTAGTTTGGGTCCAATTGTTTGTTTATTTATTTTCTGTTAGAATTGTACAGTGTGCTATATGGACATTTCAATTGTGGACATCCCACCAATAACTAAATCTATAAAGTACATAGAGGCCCCTCTAAATGATTAAGGTTCAGGCGTGTGTCGTGACGAATACTGTTCATGCTATATCTTTCAAAAACATTTTTACAAGATAAAGACTTTGACAGCCTTTATAAAATATGGCTATACAAGTTTGACATTAAGATGGAATTTGATGAACAAGATCAAATTTGATCCTTAAATAGAGTGTAGCATGTTGGCCACTGATGAATGTAGAAAGTTTTGAGTCCAAATGAAAAGAAGCAAGCTCTTGGGATGTCTCAGGTCCCTTCTTTGGGCCTAACCCTGAGGAAGGAACCTGAAACAGTTTGTAAGCTTGCACGACATCAACCTCTGACGTCCGTTCGGCTGGCAGGCTAGCTGAATACCGTGGAAACAGGCAGGACGGTAAGTCATGTATATGGATGGGCTGTGTCGACATCACCTCCAAGGAATGCAAATAATGTGGAGGATATTGGTTCAGCCCCTAACCTAGACTTAGAGTATCTCTTGAACTCTCTATCTGTAAAAACATGCTACAAATTGTTGTGGAAAGCCTCAGAGGCCATAAGGTCATGTGTCTACTACAGATTCCCTGTGCTGTACATACACGTTTCGGCAGTTTGGCCATGGCTTAGGGTGCGTCCAATTGATACAGCGGAGAAAGATGCAGAAAATCCATGCCCGAACAGCTTTGGGCACCGTTTTTCCGTGTCTTGGAGACACCTCTATTGAGGTGGTGCTGCTTTGAAAACACGGCCACCTGCAGCTTCAAATCAGTACAGCGGGAGTGCCGCACAATAGGTAGAGATGACATTGTCCCATTCATTAGAATGGGACATATCCTCTCTGCGTCTTTTTCCCAGTGGACACAAGCCCAAACTGGTATAGCTGAAAAAATTAACACATAACAATGCCTATGGTTGTAGAATGAGATGTCCAACAAGCTGACCTCATAGTGATGGGCATGTATCCAAAGACATTTGACTAGACATTTACTAGATGTTGTGCTTGAGGCAACAGTGTGGGGAAAGTACAGTATACCTGCTTCTCTTAAAACCATGGTGTAGTTTTTTTGTGTAGGATCTTAAGTGGTCTGCATAAAACCCTGGCCAAATCCCTATTGATCGACAGCTTCATAAAAACACATGGCTATGAGAATATATTTGTAACTTTTTCCTTAGTGAAAGTAGATTAAATCCACTGAAAAGCTTGGTCATTTTCAGAAAAAAACAAAGATACAATAAACCTATTGAATGCTGTAGACACTTGTGCTCTGTTAGTTTGGAAATGTGGTAGTATTGTTCCTATATTATGGTAATGATCTACTTGGGATCACTTTATGAGATTTATTGAGCCTTGAATGGGTTTTCATTGTCTAAGTATTCAATTTGTTGAAAATGTTTATAGCTATACTTTCTGCTTTCTGACTTTGTGGTAATGTGTAATTGATATCCTTATTTTATCACAGTATGTAGTGTATGGTATTTTGCAAGATATGCAATCTGGGCAACAAAATGTAGAAGATTTACTTCATGTGATCTATTTATTTAAAGTCAAACTTTTGGTTTTAAGCGCTCATATTACTAATGTTCAATTGGCCTAATGGTAGCTATCACACCTCATGTAATGACATCCTATTTTGTTTGTCCTGTCTACGGGTACCGTGTTCTCAGGTTGCCTACGATAAAGGAAAGCACTCAGTGGCATCACTTGGTTTGATATAGCCTGGTGCCAGAAACCCATGGTGTCAATCTATATGTGTATGTATATACACAATGGACAGAGAGCAGTCACATACTATTATTAGCCTGGGACACATGAATCTCCTTCCACACCTAACAGGTTGCCTGGAGTGCACAGATATGAGATGCAGGAACAAGAAGACTGTAACTATACCATTCATAAGGGATGGGGAAAAGGGGGCAAAGACTTTGCTGCAGCTGTCACTAAGAGCCTTGGTTATTGAGGAAGATTTAAGTCCTTTAGCTCCTGTACACAACAAAATGACTGTGGTTTGATGCTTTGGTGTCACCCTGTCCTGGAAGGGAAATGGTGGCATCCCGTGTGATCTACATCCACCTAGTGAGGACATTTGTTGTGCATAATCAAGTTCAGGACCACAGACTACTGAGCACGGAGGTCTTCTTGACTTGGTTGTGCACCAGTGTCAGTTTACTAATGTTTACTTGAGTCGTTTTTCCATTGTACATAGAGATCCAATAAATGTAAGTGCATCCCCTTTTTTTTTACAAAGATTCAGTGCACCTACAGAGAGTCCCAGGTTTTAACTTTTAATTTAAAATGTCTTTCCTCTTTTTTTCTTCCCTGCTCACACAATATAAACCAAACCCATTCTCATTCTTCCTTAAAAAAAGATCCCTACACATCGTCCATGCAAATCTTCTATTCCACCACTTACTAAGGTTGGATGCCTGTGCAGGCCATTCAAGTGCAACTTGTCAAGGATTCCTCCTGATTTGAGCTTTGTAGCTTTTGAGCTTTGTAACATAATACCCTATTGGAAGTAGCTATAATAGGCATTGACCTGCTGGTCACATAATTTTGACTAACTAAGCATGGTATTATCACCATTGCTGCAGATATAGAGAAGGGTTGTGGGAACATTACTGATGAGTAGTACTCTAGTGCATGTGGTTGTGAATAAATTACCATATTTCTCAGACCATAAGACGCACCCTGTTTGTAGAGCAGGAAAAACAGAAAAAAAGGTGAAATGTTCTAATCATTTGGTAAAGAAATCCCCTGCAGTACCCAATTTTAGCCACAAAAATTGTGTCACTAGAGAGCACACTTCAGGCAGAAGAGGGGGGTGCACTTGATGTGCACTTTGGTGCACATTGATTACCGTGCAATTGACCCGCTATCAATCACATCAATCAGGTGACGTCACCACGCTGTGATTGATCGCGGGTCAGTTGAACGGTAAGTGCACATCAAGTGCCGTTCGATAGGGACCCATGGCACATGCCGAACATGCAGTTCTCAGCCTGTGTTGTGAGAGATGTTCTCACAGCACAGCTGACATCTGCATGCGGAGAGCCAGCATGGCCCCTCTCTGCTTGTACAGAAAGGGCTGTGAGAGGCCCCGCCCCCTTGCAACAGCTGATGGCAGCTTGTAGGCTGTTTGGCTGTTCTCTGCTTTCTTACTTCGGAGGAGAACTCAAGGAAGTAACGGACATCAGCCTTGATTTAGAGTCATGTCCGATATCCCAGTTTTCGAGTGGGATTGATTGGAAAAATAGGGATTTCCACACCAGATAGATGGCTGTGAGCGCACTGCGCTCGAATCGGCCATCGATCTGGCCCATATCTACACGTGTCTACCCAGCTTTAGTCTCCCTTCTTGCCAGCTGTGAACAGAATGGTGATCGCAGTTACAGGCAGACATACATAGAAGCTGCTGGCTGTGACCGCATCTCTCATCTCACAGCTCAGGTCGCACAGTCGGACCAAAAGACGCAGCCACTATTCCCCCCCCCCCCCCCCCCCCCCCCGATTTTGGGGGTGAAAAAGTGCATCTTATGGTATAAAAAATACGGTAGGCCCCCATGGAAAAAAAAATTTGGTTCAGAGTCACTTTTCACTATGCAAAAACTAAATGTGCTAGAACAATACTTTTTGTAATGTTCCTGAAACCTTTTTATGCATCTCAATGGTGATACCTTGTTCTGTCAAAATGTTGTTGTCAACTCTAATCAGCAACATAAAGGCTTGTTTTGACTACATCTTTTTTCCCCCTTTCATCGCAAACCGACTGCAGGGAGAGTAGCACACAGAGGATTACAGCGGGTGGAAATTGTTTGTGAGTGTATAATTTTATAAATATATTATACAATGTTATTTTATTTTTTTAATTGGTGTTGTTGGTTTTTTGGGTAGAGGCATTATTAAACCCTTTCAAAATGGGTAACCAGTCCAGGAGAACTGTTCACCCATTTCATAGGGTGAGGCATTATATTAATTTTTATACTTGTTATTTTTTATTTATAAAAAATTAAAATGAATTATTATAACAAATAGTCAAATCATTCCATGGAATTTTGTGTCATCAAAATTTTCATGGCAAAGATTTTGGCTTAAAATTCAGTTCAATTCCAAATTATTCGATCATCTGTACTGGTCACAGTGACAATTTGAAGAAGGCTAACATTTCTTCCCGAACTTATTTCAGTAATCAAGAGATGTAGAAATATAGTCCTCCCACCAGCAGAGGGCGCCCGTACATGAGCCTAGGATGTGTCCATAGGCTAGGAGGGACCGCGGCCATTTTGTTGTAGCCCGGTAGAGCTGGTGGGAGGAGTTTCTAAGGCTTAATAAGATGCCTGCTGTAATCGGGTTGTGGTAGTGTGTGACCAGATAGGGGTAGGTGATGTTTTTTTTATTATAGAAGGTGGTCTCGGCACTCTGTGGCAGGAGAAAAGGCGTGACCTTGTGGGTTAGGTCACAGGATATGCTTATAGATTCAGAGGGACTTCTCCCCAGGTGTATTGGAGTGTCTATAGAGATAAATGCTATAGGTGCTAGTTATGGAGATTCACTCATCTGGGGGGTGCCCTCTAGAAGTATTCTGGCTTGTGTGGAGTGGAGTATATCCAATGTACCGCTGACAACTGTTTTCAGCAAGAAGACTCCTAATTGCGGTGTCACCTTCAGGGCAAAGAGTCTGCATCCTCTAAAGCAGTTCTTCTCTACCTTTTTATCTCTGCGACCCCAGAAGTGATGACACTGACATTCCACATACTGAAAGTGACACTCCGCAACACCACTTCTGCTATGATCAGCCAAATGTAATAACCCTTTCTTTATATTTTCCCACCCTGCTTTTGCAAATGATGTACAGGGTGGGAAGTTAGGAGGGAGAGTAATACCCTGTTCCTCCTAAGTAAAGAGGTTTTTCTCTCTACTAATTCCCACCCTGCTTGTGGGCATCAGTGCTGCGACTCGATAGCAGCAGCTCTGATGCTTTCAGTGAACTTGGCGACCCTGTGAAAAGGTTGGTTAAACCACAAGAGGGTCCTGACCCAAAGGTTTAGAAAGCTCTGCTCTAAAGGATTTCTTGGCAAAGCATATTTCCCCATCCTGTCCATTAACCACCCTTGTAAAAGAGACTGTCCTTTGTAAGCTTTGACTTCCAAGCTTACACACGTACAAGACATCACTAACCCCCACATGTCCGGACCTAATAATTGGCTGCTCAAACATGGTCACATGGTGAAGGTCCCATGCTCACTCATAGCTAATATCATTTCTCCATTCAAATAATGGAACAAGGACCCTGGTGAAGTGGAGAGGCAATAAGAGTGTGGATGGATGAGAATGTTTCCTGGGAGAGAGAAAGCACACAATGATCAATTAATCTAGAACAATGTCAGACATGATTATATATTACATTCTTATCTCCACCAGTATTAATGTAGTTATGTTAAAGAATACCAGAATTTATTTTTGCCATGTCTCTCTGATTCAAAGGATTTCTCTTTCTTGGGTAAATACACAAATGGAGGTAAGATGGTAGGAGGTAAAAATGTTTGTGAAATAAGGGGAAACCTCTCTCGCCATTAGGCACTTCCTTTGAAGAGAAGGCTGACAGACCTTCTAACCCCTCACTAAACCACAAGTACTCAATGTTTATGCATTTCTTATGACTGATCTGATCTGTATATTCACACATGAACATTAGGTTCTACTTTATATTTACAGTATATGTTGACATTATTGCTAATGCAACAGTTTTCATGGTGCATCTCATACAGATTATTTCAAGACAACCCCATATAAATTATCTAAGCATAGTGGTATATCTAAGCAGGTATTACAACCCCACCATCAAGGTTATCTAAAGGTGTTATGAAGAGGTGGGGAATCTGGAAGGTATCATTACTCTTGTAAACACACTGAACTGACTTAAGAGCATGATAGTACACTGTACAAGGTATGTGTCTGGGTGGTGACTGTATCATTTTGTGTGTCAGGTTCCTATAAGGTGTCAGGATGTCTCTGTCTATTTCTCCATGGAGGAGTGGGAGTATTTAGAAGGACACAAGGATCTCTACAAGGACATTGTGATGATGGAGGACCAGCCGCCCCTTACATCACCGGGTAAGTGGCGGCTTTCATTCCTTGTAAAGGAGAGAAGAGTATTGGTGATCCCCCTAGATACACACATCCTCTGATATAAATACATAGACACAATGTAATCAGTTAGTGTGTGTGTTTCCTGCAGATGGATCCAGTAACAGGAATACCCCAGAGAGATGTGTCCCTTCTCTGGATTCCTGGTGTTCCAAACAGCAGGATCAGGAGCTTCCTCAGGATGATCAGGTAACTGACACCAAAAACATACTATTACAGATTTTTACAATTTTTTAAAGTAACAATTTCACCTTAAAATTCTTCAGTGTATGAGTTTAACATGCCTTGCTTGTTCCACAATACCAGACACCATTTAAGCTCTGCCACCATGTGACAACTGTAACTATTACAAAGCAATTCAATCACTAAATCCTTCTTCTGTAGGTTACAGTGGATGCACACCAGGTTCACAATGGGGAAGAAGTAGAGTCATATATGATGAATAATAATCCATGTAAAGAAGAGGAAACCCCTCCAAAAATCAGCCTATGTGAGTAATAAACAATAAATCCAGAGAAGAGTCCCAGATTCTCCTTGTTCAGACACTTCACCAATCTCTCCCCCTCCTCTGTCAGTAGACAGTAATGGGGGGACAGTATGTGCCCAGTCGGGGTCAGGAGACATCAGCCTCTATTACACTCCAACTCTCCTCCTCACATCATGTTATTGTGTGTTAGGCTTTGTATCCATTGCGTTGGGACCCCTCCGCTAAGCGTACACTTACCTGCTCGGCGGAGACTCTGTCTTCATTGCGCCAAGCTGATCCGCCAGTGTAAGGCTGAACGTAGTCGAGTACATTCAGCCTTTACACAGGCAGGTGTGTAAACAGACCATCTGCCGGCAGGCAATCTCTGTGGCATACGTCGGGACCCCTGCTAAGCACATACGCTTAGCATAGGGGTCCCGACGTATAATGAAAACAAGCCCTCCTCAAGGTCCCTCCGTCAACGGATAGGTGCATCCGTCAGTGCATCCGTCAGGACATACAGCAAATGTTTTTTCTCTCCAGAAAAAAGTCCTTCACTGATGGATACACATCCGTCAGTGACAGATTACACCCCTCCGTTGCGCCAAAATAGACGTAGTGATCTACGTCAATTTTAACGCAAGGGAGACCAATGGATTGCACTAACGGAGAGGCTCATTTGATATAATGTGCTACGTCAAAATCCATACGTCAGACGGAGGGATTTTGACACAGTGGAAACTAACCCTTACCAGAGAAGAGATGTGACCAATCCACCCACACACACACTGTCTGGGGTCTCCCATACACTAATTTAGCTTCTACTATTTTAATTATTTAGAAAACAGGCATATATCCATGAAATCTCCCCCTACAAAATAGCTCAGGGATGTTTAATATTGTGAAGAGGAGGAATCCAAACACCACTCACTGGTGCCAGAGTGAAAAATGTTGAAGAGCATAGCACATTCTTGCAACACTTCCAGCAGAATGTCAAACTGCCTCTCAAAGCAACACCAAAACAGTTTATGAATCCATGATGTTGATTATTATTCGTAATGTTGAATTTGGAAGCGGAATAAAAACTGGACTGCTTAGGTGTAGACATTTGGTCTGTTGTACTGTTTGGTGGAAAAGTGATAATGGACTAGGATTGTTATTCAGGATTAGTGATGGACGAACATCGGCCACACTTGGTTGCAGTGTCCCGAACATACCGAACCTACTTTTAGCATAGGGTCTGGTATGCTCTGGAAAGGGCACAAAGGGCATGCCCCCCCCCCCCTAGAGGATATCAGACCCCTTTCCTTTTGGCTAGCACCCCACCAGGCCCCATGCCATACCTCAACAAAGGGAAGACCCTTTGATTAGGTGTCATGGGGCTGTGGGTGGTGGGCTTATTGACTATCCGAGGCTCCCCTTTAACAATATGTCCTCCGTATCCTGCTTCCTACTCTATTGAATGAGTACAGAGGTCCCAGGAACCACTTACCCATTCACATGGGGTGTTTTAAATAGTTTCTTACCACATGGTTACCTAAAAAAAAGTAAGGATCAATGGCACACGTTTAGAGCGGCAGCTCTTTGTCAACCATAGGGGGAAGGGGGCAGTTAGTCTCTCTATATACACACACAAGGACTAGGAAAATAAAACTAAAGAATGGAAAATTAAATGGCACATCTGTATGTTGAGACAAAAGTAAAGTATGAATGCATGAATATACACACATCTACAGAGATTGGGCAAGGAGACTAATGGAGCCACCTTAACACCTTAAACACAATTTGGTAATGGGGAGAAAGTGGAAACTAGTGGTGGGGCAAATTATTTTATGATAGTATTATGTCCAATTCTTCATTGAAGCCATGGGGGGTTAGCATATTGAGATTTTTTATGATAGTATTATGTCCAATTCTTCATTGAAGCCATGGGGGTTAGCATATTGAGAGCAATGTATTTTCCTAGTCCTTGTTTAACCCCCTGGGTGTTTGAATATCCATGTATTTTCCTAGTCCTTGTTTAACCCCCTGGGTGTTTGGCCCGAGTTAACTATGGAAAAACATACCGTCGGATTCCCCCGCCAATCGGGAGTTTTGGCATACAGGGGGGTAGGCGGCGCCATAGACCTCCATGTAAACAGAGCGGTGTCTCCCTTTCCCAGCATAACTCCGGCGTCTCCAGTGACAACAGAGTTATGCACGGAACCTCTGGGCGGGTAGGAAAACGTGGCAGAGGATACACGTGTGTAAGGCCAGGAGGTAAGCATTTGCTCAGTACTCCCTCTTTAGAGCTTTCTCCCCTTGGTCTCCCCAGTTCTCCAGAGAGAGAGACTGCCCCCTCCCCCCTATGGTTGACAAAGAGCTGCCGCTTTTAAACCAGTACTCCAGCACCTGTAAGCAGGAAGTGATCTCATCCATAACCAGGAAGTGACGTCATCCTAATAAGCCCTGAGAGATCAATCCTTGCAAACCTCCATTAATTTGAGTATTTTGTCTTTTATTTCATTTAAATATTTACAATACTTTAACTTGTTGTACTAGGTTGTGCACCATGTGTCCTTGTACCTATAAGAAAAAGTGCCATCGAACATTGTAGCTCCAAACTTTCCATGAAGTCCGCCAACTGAATGAAACTTCAAATCCGGGCATATTGACATCAGCTTAGCGGTTCCCATGGTCACTGCGCATGCACGATATCCCTAATGTTTATAAACGCAACTCCAATGCAGATACTGCACATGGAAAAGTCAAAAAGAGTTTTTGATGAACTGAATTATAATAAGCGAACAATGTCATTGAATGTAATTATTTTTCTGCATGACACTTCCGAATCTTGTGGAAATAATCCAGTGGGGGTTGCTGAAGTCAAGTAAAGACGCACCTTTACAAACTGTGGCCATATACTGAAGATTTTTTCCTATTTGTTTACAGACCTCAGAGACACACCGAGGCATGTCAAAGCTGAGGAAGAGGAAGAAATACGTGTGATCATTAAGGAGGAAGAAATTCTCATGCAGATCAGCACAGGTGAGGAGTCATAAACCGTAAATCCAGAGAAGAGTCCCAGAATCTACTTGTTCAGTCACTATAACAAATATCTCTCCCCTCCCCCTCCTCTGTCAGTAGACAGTAATGGGAGGACAGTATGTGCCCAGTGGGGGAGTCAGGAGACATCGAACTCTATTACACTCTGGCTCTCCTTCTCTCCTACTCACCACACATACACACACTGGGGTCTCTCATATATCTCTTCATGCTTATCCTTATTCCCAGACTCTGGAGATGCAGAACAGACTGATGGAAATGTCAAAATTGAGGATGAAGAAGTAAGGCAAGTCAAGATTGAAGAGGATGAAAGTCTTGTAGAGATTGGCATGGGTGAGTACAAAAAGTGCCACATGACTACACATAGAATCTAAAGCCTTCTTACAGCCTGGTGTTATTTTTATTAATATAATTTATTTATATAGCCCCAACATATTACGCAGTGCTTAGAATGGAGATACAACACAAGTTAAAACACAGGTACAGGTTATGACACAGGAGGAGTAGAGGGCCCTGCCCGATCAGGCTTACAATCTAATAGGTTGGGGGTTGGTGTTCATAAAGAACATTTTACAAAAGAGAATTTTAATTTAGAAGTAACTTATCTTTTACAGATCTAGTTCCAATACTTTTAAGTAATTGGGGAATTTGATAGAACTAAAGGAACCCATACATGGTAGCATCCACAGCGATTTTGCAGCCGATTGTTGCCATGTATGCTCCTATCGGATGCGCCCACCTGGACGGATCGACTAGGATCGCACTGTTGGTAAATTCCTGGCCTTTCACATCCATGTATTTGGATGGAGACCTAAAGTAATGTCCGGCACACAAAGGGTGTGCTCCGATACTCTGAGCGACCAGCTGCAGAGATTACACCCTTTATGAGTACCTTAACATCTTACACAGATGAACCAGCTATGCCTGTAGTACAGAGGCCTAAATCTACATTTGCATACACAAAAATCTATTTGGCAATTTATTTATTTCAGCAAGTTGTAAACATGCGGCCAGAAGTACAAATACTGAGCATCAGTATTTATCTATTATTCAGAAAGATACTTACTAATGGCCAGAAGGCAAAGTACTAAGGCAGCAGCGAGTAACTTGAAAGTGTTTTGGTGAGTCACTTATTTTTCATGCCACCCTTAAAGGCAAAATAGGCAGCAAAGAGAAACATAAATGGCTGAAAAGCAACTGTTTTAAAGCAAATTTTCATTGAGCTTTCCAGTGGGGTGGAGGACCCAATAATTGATTGTTTAGGTTTACAGTTGACATACTCACCAGGCCTGTCCACTTGAAGTGGCTTTTCTGCCGTTTCAGCCGATGGGCCTATACTCTCCTACTTTTACCACAGTGTCATGAGAAGAGAGATGTCTCTGAGAGGATAAGACACTGAGAGAGCCCAGGGCCTATTCCTGAACTCTAAAATATGAATAAAATGTATATTCTCACATTGGATTAAACTGTTATCCCAGAAGACAACTGGTGACAACTAGTGACAGAAAAGTTATAACTAGAGGAGGTAGATCCAGATTACAGGTAATACAATTACATTTTTTTCCTATAAATTAATTGGCTATACATTTAAATATCTGTTGTATCATTATTTTCAAAATATTTTTATCAACACAGTTTCAAAGTGCAAATGTATAGTAGTTTTTGGACCATGAGGTGCACCCTTTTCCCATTGAAATTAAAAGGAAAATGTCTGTGTGTCTTATGGTCCAGATATGTACGGCAAAAAAAAAAAATTTTTTTTTAGTCCCACACATCTTGGGAGCAATAGCTCTGCATACCAAAAGACTGGGAAGAAGATTGTAGCTGTATTAGCACTATCAGTACCCATTTTGTGAACACCCTGACCGACCAGCTGGGTAAATTGTTGCTATCTAGATAAGTTGTGTATGTAACACAGACTCCTCTCTCCTCCCATATGTAAACAGGAGCTCATTGTTAAGTTTCCAGTGCCAGATTGTAAAACATGTCTCTCTATATGTTGGTCAGTAGGTTCAGAGAATGGAAACTGCTAGATTATAGACATATGTTACAGTTGTAGTCCTGTACAATCTTTTGGAACTAAGCTCTGCCTCCTGGCACTGGCCTTTTGGCTGGAGGAAAATAGAGGGAATACTGCATGGTCCAGTCCTGCCTACTTTGCTGGAACATTCTGTATTTTCACTTTTTATGTGAATGGCTGTGTAAAACTATAGGGTAGTGCTCAAAATATGGTATGTTAAGGCAGCCATAGTGGATATCAAATTAATAGGTACATTCAGATGATCTGACAACATTTTTTAAATCACAAACCTTTGTTTCTTTAAGTTTATAGTTTACAAACTCATTTTGTTTCTCTTTAACTTTATTCCCTTTCACTTCTTGTTCCCTCCAAGATGGTCAATGCAGCAAAAATCGAATTATACCCTCAGACGGGGAAAAAGCAGATGAGGATATTGCATTTTATTCTTCAGAAAAGAACATTGTCCCACCAGATCTCCTTCCATCTCCTCAAGGTTCATTAGGTCGGGCTACACAGGATAACCCTCCTTCCATCACCCATCATAAAGCCCGTAGAAGAGGTGAAAAGCAGCACTTTTCTGTAAAAGGCAAATACTTTTCCCAAGCAAAAGAAGTGTCATCAAACCATAGAAATCGCAAAGCAGAGGGCCGGTATTCCTGCTCCATGTGCGAAAAATCCTTTTCTTGGAAATCCTCACTTTTTGAACATGAAAGAACTCACACAGATGACAGACCATATCCGTGTTCCGAATGCGGCAAATGTTTTAAACAAAAATCTACTCTTGCCATTCATGAACGAATCCACAATCCTGAGAAGCCCTTCTCCTGTCCCAAGTGCGGGAAGTGTTTTACCCAGATTGGTAATCTTGCTTCTCATCAGAGAACGCACACAGGGGAAAAGCCCTTCACATGTTCTGAGTGTGGAAGATGTTTTACCCGGAGGGTCAGCCTTACTGAACACGAGAGGACTCACACTGGAGTGTCTCCTTTTTCTTGTTCAGAATGCGGGAAGTGTTTTACCCGTAAAACTAGTCTTGTTCTCCATCAGCGAACTCATACTGGGGTGACTCAGTTTTCCTGCTCAAAATGTGGCAAAAGTTTTACCCAGAGGTCACATCTTATTTCTCACCAGAGAACTCATCCTGCAGTATCACCCTTCTCGTGTATGGAGTGTGGGAAATATTTTACCAGGAGAGCCAATCTACTTGTACATCAGAGGACACACGCAGGGGTGTCACCATTCTCTTGTGCAGAATGTGGTAAATGTTTCTCCAGGAGAGCTAGCCTTACTGAGCATCAGAGGACTCACACGGGGGAGAAGCCGTATTCATGTTCTGAGTGCGGGAAAGGTTTTTCTCTTATTTCAGCTTACATTAACCACAAAAGAATTCACACAGGAGAAAAGCCATTTCAGTGCTCAGAATGTGGAAGATGTTTTACACAAAGAGCCAATCTTATTGGACATCAGAGAACTCACACCGGAGAGAAGCCATATTCATGTCCAGAGTGTGGGAGATGTTTCACCCGTAGAGTTTATCTCACTGAACACCAGAGAACTCATGCAGGGTTGCCGCTGTTCTCCTGTGCGGATTGTGGGAAATCCTATACCCAGAGAGCCAGTCTTATTAAACACCAGAGAACACACTCTAGTGTGAAATCACAATGATAATTGGACTATAAGGAATGTTTTAATCATGTGAACCTTCTGATAAGCGTAGTTGCCTTTGCTTTGTGTAGAAAAGACTGTAGCAGAGACATAGACATTGTTTAGACGTCATAGCCCATTGTTTACAATAGGCAGCATCTGCAAACTGAACATAGGGATTTCAATGCAGTGGAAATAAGACCTTACACAGATCTGCCAAAAGCAAACATAAATACAAAACCCAACATTACATATATTATTTACTTTGTATAAAATATCTTTATAAAACAAACAGAAAAGATAACATAAATGTCAAATGTCAAGACACAATGGGGTCACTTCAGACAATTTATTCAGATCATTAAACTACAGCAGGAACCCCCCATTAAGTTCTCTGGAAAGAGGAAATTAAATCATTGTAATTTTAATGGACCTGAACATTGCTCACAACAGATGTGGGGTTATGCTTCAAATGTCATATGGGCCACACAAGTGTTTTTGTGCCATCTTTGTTTTTAGAGATGTTGTCCCTTTACCCTGCCAGGATTAACTAGCCAAAAGTAGAGATGTAAAAATTTTTCGACTTGCTAACTTTGTGAGCTGATTGCAAAGCCTCTGAAAATGGTATCATCACCAATTTCTGTAGATGTAGAGAATGTTTTTTGCATAAATTAAGTTAAAAGTTAAAGTCTGAATTCCGATATTTTGACATGAACTTTATTGGTGCAAAAACTATTTGTTTTAGAGACATACTTTTTTGTAGTAGTATACCCCCAACCCTTCTCTACATATCCAGCAAGTTTGGTGATGATACCATGTTCAGGGGCGTTGCAATTAACTTAAAATCGTCAAAATGGTAGAATTTTTTTTAAATTCGACCATCTTTTGCCAAAAGTGATACATTTGCAGATGAACTACCCACACTGTAAGGGTGGTAAAAAGGTAAGGTAAGGTCTTATTGTGTTGTTCCCCCTCTGTGCAATTGCTCCCCTGCAACCTCTTCTTTCTGGGTCAGCTATGTAGGTGCTGATATCTTGCTCAGTAAAGCAGTCCCAGTAGCCCTGCATTGTAAATGGGATAACCAAGTATTGACTGATTGGGTAGGAGGGTAGGAAAATTGCCTTCTTAACACCCTCTTAAACATTTAACCCTGGCAGTGCGAAATTAGCCCTACCTTCAGGATAGTATCTGCTTTTTCCTAAAGGTTCTAACTTTGACTGATCTGAATCTGATCTGATTTGAAATGGTGGCCTTTGCTAATTTAAATTACTATTGCATTGTCTTTACTAATGGCTGCTATACACATGCCGATAAGCGGCCGATTTTTAATCTGACCGACGGGCGTGCACGCTCACGCCGTCGGTCAGGTTAAAAATCGGCCGCTAATCGGCATGTGCCCACATGAGGCGACAGATCCCTGTCGCCCCACTTCTCGGCCGGCCAGAGAACGGACATGTCCGTTCTTCTCTGGCCGATGGGAGCCGATGAAAGCCGCTGCCATAAGCTGCAATGAAGCGGCGTCTTCATCGCATCTTATGGCCGGCACACAAAGGGTGCCCAGCCGATTGAAGGGCCCCAGAATGCAATGGGAGGCTAAACGTGATGACGTCATCACGTTTAGCATCCCGGAACATATCGGAGGAAGATATCGGCATGGGTTGGTAAGTGTATGCCTAGCATAAAGCTGCAGTTTTAATTGGTTTAGTTTTCTTCTCTTTTCCTAGGTGTCCTAGCTGATGGTTATAGGGGAGGGTTTCTTTTTTGACGTCCCAGTGGGTACTGAAAGGGTTTTCAGAAGTGAGTAAAAGCAATCAGTTTCTTATTCAAGTGGATGGAAGCATGAAATGAGGTAAAAAAATGTCAGGTTAGGCTGGAGTATTTACTTTTGGATTCTGGGACGCATGCTTAAACTTGTGTTCCAAGAAACGTAATGTAGCTTGGTTCTATAGAGAGATTTTTTCCTCATCTGTGGTCGCTCGCTGGTGCCTTTGGGTTACCGGGGTCGGTTGAGCAGTGGTGCTGTTTCTTTCCTCGGTTTAGGTAGTTTGGTTTAGGTAATTTGTTTGTAGGGTGAGGTTCCCCAGGGAAAAAAAGGCTCTGGCGCAAGGCACCCATAATTAATGACGATAATGCTTTTCATTTGGTACAGGTACAGTTCACATCAACACGTTTCATAGCTAACTCGCCACTACTTCAGGATGACAGATCTTTATTTGTGTCTCCTGCCACTTAGAGAGGAGTCTGACCCAGTGACAGCATATGATGTCTTTGACATATGATCTACTTTATTTGGACAGTTTATGTGACTTCAGATAGGCCCAAAGCACAAGAAGAGATTTATTCCTCACATATTGATAAAATGGAGACTTTAAACAATACAACAGTTTCTTCCTTGTGTATTATGGTAGCAGTTTCCATGTGTCACCAAAAGCCAAGGTCAGATCTTGCAAATTGTATGCTGACTGCAACTGAGCTGATGGACTTCAGTATATCGTATATATTGAGGGGAATGTTCCTTGGCTGGTGAAACTCTTTAATAAAGTGAAGATCAGTGAATCGGGTAAGTATAAAGAATTTCTTTTTTTTGGGGGGGGGGGGATAGTGAAATTTGAGCAGAACTAAATCTATTCACAGAAGAAGGTGTCTCCACCTCTATTTCATCACATTACATCACTCTATTTTTTTACAATGCTTTACATGTGATGAGCTGCCGTTTAATGGGGGGGTTCCAAAACCGCTAAGCGTATTGCTTGGCGGGAGGTCCCGATGGAGCACATACAGGGAGTGCAGAATTATTAGGCAAGTGGTATTTTTGAGGAATAATTTTA
>CM070037.1:9164059-9177799 GCA_036250615.1 Ptychadena robeensis | reverse complement strand
TGGACAAACTTACAAAATCAGTGAGGGGTCAAATAATTATTTCCTCCACTGTATTATACACAGTGCAAAAGATGAAGTAATGACCATCATATCAATCAAAAACAACGCACAATGTTGCGAATGTACACATCTGTACACGTGCTGTTACACAATTAAAATAGTCCAAATTTCACCCCAACGCGTGTTTCGTTCAAGACTTCTTCAGGGAGTACAATATGTAATTTCATAGGCCAAATCTACATAACACAAACAGACAGCACAAGGGTATCAGTCATACTGAATAACCAAATCAACATAAAAGGGGACACAGACCCTCAGGGGATACTCACATCCATAGATCTATATAGAGTGAAAAGACATGATTTCTCAAGATGGTGTCCCCACTGCACCGACATCAGTGGGGAACGGAGAGACAGACAGACTTAAACCACATACATGCCGTGGGTATCTGCATACAACAAGACCGATTTTTAATACACTTACTTTGGTAACCATGATTAGTTGATGGCTTGGGTCGGTCTTGTTGTATGCCGATCACCAGTAGGGACGCCATCTTCAGAAATCATATCTTTCCCCCTATATTGATCTATGGACGTGAGTAACCCCTGAGGGTCTGTGTCCACTTTTAGGCCAATTTGGTTATTCAATATGACTGATCCCCTTGTGTTGGCTGTTTGTTTTATGGAGATTTGGCCGATGAAATTACATATTGTACTCCCTGAAGAAGTCTTCAACGAATAGCGCATGGGGGGAAATTTGCGCCATTTGGACTATTTTAATTGTCTAAGCACGTGTACAGACGTAACATTGCGCATTGTTTCTGATTGATATGATGTAATTTCTTCATTGTTTGCACTGTGTATAGTAACTGTATTGCTTTGACATATTGAGCGGCCCGTCCCCTCGCCGTTGTCTATTCAAGGGGAAATTTGGGTGATGTGCTAATACCATCATTAACTTCTGTCTGTTTCTGTAAGATTATTAGGCGGTTTCTCTGCTACAAGATATTATCACAGATGCTTGGTTTACTTTTGCAGTTCTCAAAACTAAGTGCAACAGAAAAGTTGTCCAAATATGAATGATTAGCCTAAACTGGGGATACAACTAATATGAAAAGTTGTTATTCTAAAAATCTTCATCTACTTGCATATTAAAGTTACACCAGGAATAATGATTGATCGGTTTGATTTAAATCAAATCCACCCTGCCCACAAGTCAAAAAGTTTGCCCACCCCTGATTTAGGGGTATTCTCTTCTCTCCTTTACAAGGAATGAAAGCCGCTACTTACCCGGTGATGTGAGGGGCGGCTGATCCTCCATAATGACAATGTCCTTGTAGAGATCCTTGTGTCCTTCTAAATACTCCCACTCCTCCATGGAGAAATAGACAGAGACATCCTGACACCTTATAGGAACCTGACACACACAATGATACAGTCACCATCCAGACACATCCCACATCTGTTTCCTAATATTCCAAAATCTCCAGTAAACACTCACCTCTCTTGTCAGCAGCTCAAGGATCTTCTGGGTGACTTGTAGAATTTTTAGATTGTTCCTTTTATATGTCAGAGAGGAAGTTAGCGGTTCCATCATAGGGCTCTGTATAATGCTCCAACTTTGCGACTTATGAATCAAATGATTATCAAAAGGCTTCTTCACAATAATGCAATCCTATATTTTAGGAGAAAAAATATAATTACAAAGTAATGTATACCTCAATGTAAAGCAGGGCAATTCCTTTCCCCCCTACATCACTATCCCACAGTATTAATATTAATTAATTAAATAATATTCAAATTACACGCAGACAGAAGCAATCAATCATGACAGCTGCAATTGAGGATTTCATTAATAGAAATAAGAGTGATGTCATGTGACCTCCCAGAATCCTCGACACCTCTTCAGTCAGGTCTGTGTAAAATTAATAGAAATAAGAGTGATGTCATGTGACCTCCCAGAATCCTCCTCACCTCTCCCGTCAGGTCTGTGTATTATTAATAGAGATAAATGGTGATGTCATGTGACCCCCCAGAATCCGCCTCACCTCTCCGGTCAGCAGGTAGATGATCTCCAGGGTCAGGTTTAATATTCTCTCAGTCACGTCAGTACACTTTTTCTCCATATTTCTTTTTAATAGTGTGTAAAGATTTGAGATGTATAGAGATATTGAGATATTTGTATTTTGTTGTCCCAGGGCACATATGAATAAAATCAGGAGAAAAAATTAGAATATATTATATAAAAGTTTCATAAGTTCATAGTACATCAGAAAGAGACATGGTGAGAACTACAGAGGCTAATGGGAGAGGTCAACATATCCACCCCTGGGGTACAAAAACATGGTTCTCTCTTTTAACTTGTGTTCCAGATTAAAATGCTTATGGGCACTATCTGCAAGGAGTTTGCATGTTCTCCCTGTGTATGCGTGGGTTTCCTCCGGTTCCCTGACACACTCTAAAGTCATACTTATTTATTGACTTTCCAATGTCCTTTGTTACTTATACATAATCAGTCCCGTTCGAAAAAGGTTGATCGAACCGAGAACGGACATGTCATGTGTCTCTGCTGCACAGCCCCCACACACAGCCTGTGATCGACACTCTTCACAAGGGTAAGGGGGTGGAGCCTATGGCAGCTGTGAAAACTACACAGGCAAGACCCCCCCCCCCTGTCTGGCTTTCCCTGCAGCACCCAGCCAGTGTTGTGAGCTATTTTCAGTAGGGAAAAACTCACATCATTGGATCAGGAATTGTTATCCAAAGTGGTGCACATCAATTCCTGTTCAATTGACCCGCGATCAAGTGCAGTGCAGTGACATCACCACGCTATGATTGATTGCACGGGTATTGACCCGTGTATGAGCCCCTTTAGTGATATGACCATGGTGGGGCATTAGATTGTCAGCTCCTCTTAGGAAGATTAGTGACATGACTATGGCGGAGACATTAGATTTTTAGCTGCTCTGAGGAGTTAGTTACTCTGGAAAGTGCTGTATAAATACAAGTGAATTATAATAACCCATCCACTACTGATAATATAACACACACAAACACTCCACTCCGACATAATAACTCCACACTCTACTTTCATAATAATAAGACAGTATTACCTCCTCCTCACAGGATACACTATGCAGCAGGAATCCTCTTTAGACAATACCATATCCTCCCTAAAGCATTCGAACTACAACAAAATGGCCGCAGAGGATGTAGGCAGAAATGAATCAGAGGTGCATTCAGAATGAAGTGGCCATTTTGTTGTAGCCTAGACAAAAAGATGCAGTGAGGTTGAAAGAAGCTTCCTGCAGGGTGTGTGTAGGGTCAGCACCACCCCCACTGTGTGCAGCACATCTTCCATCAGAAACATCACAATGTCTCAATAAGTTCATACATGCATTAAACTCGCTAATTATTGTTATTGGTGCCTGCAGGGAAACGTTTTTGTAATATAGGGGTTGGGATGTGCCACCCTTGGTAATATTGTATACTATAGACCCTAACACCAGTTTTTAGGTCCTGGTCGACCAGCTAAAGGTAAGGTTTAAAGGCACGACATCATTGCTATACTCAATAAAAGGTCTTTAATGAGATGGACCAAACAAGATAATATACAAAATCACACAGTAAAATCGTTCACATTCTCTACATCATGTAGAGAATGTGAACGATTTTACTGTGTGATTTTGTATATTATATTGTTTGGTCCATCTCATTAAAGACCTTTTATTGAGTATAGCAATGATGTCGTGCCTTTAAACCTTACCTTTAGCTGGTCGACCAGGACCTAAAAACTGGTGTTAGGGTCTATAGTATACAAGTTCATACATGCGATGACATATTTTTATTTTATATATATTTATTTACTCCACATCACAGTACAGCTTCATCATCCATGCCATCACCATTTGGGAGCAGCTATTGCCATCTCAGTCTCTCTCTTACTGCACTCCACCTGGTCCTAGGACAGGGGTGGGCAAATGAAGGCCCGGGGACCGGATCCGGCCGTTTAGCCTTTTTATTTCTGGCCCTTTGTCACCTTGTTGAAAAGATGCTCCCCTTCACTTGTTCTCTGCAAATATGCACATAATGCCTATAGGTGTCCAAACGTTGCTTTGGAGACAATGCATCATGCCACTGTGAGCGGATCCTCATGGCGACTTATGATGGACGAGCATCGGCTGTGTACAAAAGCAAACAGGTGTATTGGACTTTTAAAAAGTCTGAGGTCCATCTGTTCGTGGAGAACTTCAAATTCCTGGCCAATAGGCAAGGGAATTTGAATTAGAACTATACCGGAAATGAAGCAGTGATGTTACTTCCGGTATATAGTTTACAGGTAGGATTTTTTGAATTTGGTCAGGAGGGAAATAAAGTTTTTTCCTGGCCACCCCATCTCCTCTGTATTACTGTCCCCATACTGGTGCTGAGAAGATTAATATCACATATCCTTAAATTATTGTGGGTTCATTGATGGCCTTTCTTGCACATTTTGGTAAATAAACCTGCCATTTAGACCAGCCATTTCTGAGATCCTCTTACCCAGCTATCAATGTTTTGGCCTTGTCAGTTCTTTAGTAGTGATGGCGCGAACCCTCCCTGGGGTGTCCGCGAACAGGGCGGGTCGAACTTCAAAGATGTTCGCCGTCCGCTCTGTTCGCGGACATATTCAAATTCCCCGCCTCTAGGCGGGGAATTTGAAACGGAGAAACCGGATGTGACGTCAGTGATGTCACATCCGGTCCGTGGACCGCAACCTGGAACGCATAGTTCCTGGTTACGGCCGCAGGATGTGACGTCACTGACGTCACATCCGGTTTTTCCGCCGGTCTTCTCACTACAAGACCGGCTTCTGTAGTGAAAAGATTCTTCCTCCGGCAGGATTACACAGGTTGTGATCCTGCCGGAGGAAGAATTTAGACCTTCTTCTGGCCGGCGAACAGTACGGGTCGAACACCCGTACTGTCCGCCGGCGAGGCGAACGGCGAACATGCCGTGTTCGCGGCCGAACTGTTCTCCGGCGAACAGTTCGGCCCATCTCTATTCTTTAGATCATTACAGCTATCCATTTTTCCTGCCACCACCATATCACCAACATGTGACAGAAGTCATATAACCATTGACCCTCTGAGCATTTCCCAGGTGGCACGGTTTTTTCATAACCGTGCCTGCTCAGCTGGAGGTCATTAAAATAAGCCCGGCATCACTGGAGACGCCGGACTTATGCTGATGAAAAGCGACGCCCCTCCAGTTTGACGGAGGTCTATGGCGCCGCCTACCCCCGCCCCCTTCACGTCACTGGTGACGCGATCGGGGGCGGACCCGGAAGCATCGGCATACATGCCGGTGCTCCCGACCGCCGTAAGCAGAAGGCGATACCTAGAGCGCGGCTCTAGTTAACTGGGGCTGAGTTTCATGATGCATGAAACTCAGCCCGAGTTAACTCGGGCAGAACGCTCAGAAGGTTAAATAAATGTAACTTCACTTAATGGTGGGTGTTATTGTTGAGGCTGAATTAAATATTTACAGTTGTGTTCAAAATTATTCAACCCCCACTGAAATTGAGTGTTTTGGCCATTTTGACATTGATTTTGATCATTTCAGTCATCATGTTTACAATGAAATCAAAGAGGCACTTGTAAGTCAGAAAAATATAACATTAATAATGAAATAACTACAAATGTCTTTTCTATGCTCACATCATTATCAGTTTTATTCAACCCCCAAGTGACATTCATTCTTCGCAGTAGGCCATCGCAGTCACCAGACTTAAATCCGATTGAGAACCTCTGGTGGGACTTGAAGAAAGCAGTTGCAGCTCGCAAGCCTAAGAATGTGACTGAACTGGAGGCTTTTGCCCATGAAGAATGGGCTAAGATACACGTAGATCGCTGCAAGACACTTGTGTCAAGCGATGCTTCATGTTTAAAAGCTGTTATAACTGGAAAAGGATGTTGTACTAAGTACTAAGAATGAGTGTCACTTGGGGGTTGAATAAAACTGATAATGATGTTAGCACAGAAAATACATTTGTGGTTATTTCATTATTAATGTTATGTTATATTTGTCTGATTTACAAGTGCCTCTTTAATTTAATTGTACACAAGATGACTAAAATTATCAAAATCAATGTCAAAATGGCCAAAACACTCAATTTCAGTGGGGGTTGAATAATTTTGAACACAACTGTTTATGTGCTTGCTTTTTTTCTGTCTTCACTCTTTAACTCACTTTTGTCTTAGGATATTAGATCTCAGCCTGGATATTGTCTACCCGCTGACAGGTGGGATGAGGAGGATATCAATCTGAGGTCAAAATATCAATCTACTCTTAAAAACCGTGATAACATGAAGAGTGATGACATGTGACCTCCCAGCATCCTCCTCACCTCAATGGAGATTGAATATCTATATAACCACATTCCACATAACCTGTTTTTTTGAATGAAAGAACTTGTGATGACGAAAATATGAATAATTTCATTTCAAAACTACTGAAATTTATACTCCTTAGAAATGTGTTATTTCTTGGATACCTATCATCTACGGGCACAAAGTGTGTCCATGGGAATATGCTGTGTACCCTCCTATGTCGACATCTATCTGGGAGGATGGGAACATTGGCTATGGACCATGCCCCCCATGACATATTTCCATGACCACATCCTGTCCTGGTATAGGTATACAGTGTGGGGGAAAAGTATTTCGTCAGCCACACACTTAAAAAGATGAGAGAGGCGTGTAATTTCCATTATAGGTCACCTCAGCTATGAGACACAGTGGGGAGACATGTGGGGGAGAGAATCCAGATTTTTAAAGAATTTATTTGCAAATTTGATCAATATTAAAAGTTAATCTCAATACTTTGTTATATCCCCTTTGTTGGCAATGACAGAGGTCATTCACAAGATTTTCACACACTGTTGCTGGTATTTTGGCCCATTCCTCCATGGAGATCTTCTCTATATTAGTGATGTTTTGGGGCTGTCTCTGGGCAACATGGACTTTCAACACCTCCAAATGGTTTCTATGGGGTTTAGATGTGGAGACTGGCTAGGCCACTCCAGGACCTCCTTAAAAAATTCTTCTTATGAAGTCACTACTTCGTTACCCGTGCGGTGTGTTTGGGATCATTGTTATGCTGAAAGACCCAGCCATGTTTCATCTTCAATTACCTTGCTGAGGGAAGGAGTTTTTCACTCAAAATCTCATGATACATGGCCCTATTATTTCTTTCCTTTACATGGATCAGTTGTCCTGTTCCCTTTTCCGAAAAAAACAGCCCTAAAGCATGATGTTTCCACCCCCATGCTTCACAGTAGGTATGGTGTTTTTTGGATGCAACTCAGCCATTCTTTCTCCTCCAAACACGTTGAGTTTTCTACTTTGGTTTCATCTGCCTATATGACATCCTCTCAATCCTCTTCTGGATCATCCAAATGCTCTCTAGCAAACTTAAGACAGGCCCGGACATGTACTGGCTTAACTAATTAAGGGTGATCGATATTGTCCTGTTTGTATGGCTGGCCAACAACCTAATTCTAATTATATAGAAGGAGAGGGTTATGGACTACCGGGGCCCAGACAATAAGTCCAAGTTCCTAGTCCACAAACCTAAGCAAACACAATCTCCCCTACCTAGGTAGGGGACTCGGGGACTTTAACGGTCAACAAACATTAAAATAAAGCTTCTATGTTACAATGTATTGGCTTAATTGTAAACAAAGGCACAAGAAGGAAAAGTTTTTTTTTTATTATTATTTACATCCTTAGGCAGTTTACTATCCACAGAAAACATTCAATACAGAATACACCTTGAACTGTCCTTCTTGCTAGATGTCAGGCTTATGGATAGAGGCTTGGTGGGTCCCAATAAAAAAACAGGTATAAGGGAAGACCCGACATATGTTTCAGTTTTTTCTTTCCTCAGGGGGTCAGCATTGATTATGTGGCCCACTTCTATCCAAACAGGTGTTTTTTTTATCTCGACAAGTTCTCAGCCAACAGGTGGGCCTAGAGGAACGGAGGGCCACCTTTTGGGACCCTTGGGTGTTTCCTAGGTTACTGGTCACAGTTTAGGGTTTCAATTAGAGGTCACAATGGATCACAACAGCTCCAAGTATGAGTAGTAGTAGCTGGGCGCCGCGGGAGCACTGGGCATCTGACCTACACTACTACTCATACTTGGAGCTGTTATGATCCGTTGTGACCTCTAATTGAAACCCTAAACTATGACCAGTAACCTAGGAAACACCCAGGGGTCCCAAAAGGTGGCCCTCCGTTCCTCCTACCTGAAACGTCCCCCCCTCCCTCCCCCCTGTGCCGATGTGCTTTACAGACTTGCAGCTTCCAGTCTGCTAAGAGAAGCTGTGGAAGAAATGCTGGGCAGAACACCGTGGAGGGCCTAATCCAGCCCGCGGGCCGTAGTTTAAGGACCCCTGATCTATACAGTGGGGAAAAAATTGTGCAAGTTCTCCACACGGGCCGTAGTTTAAGGACCCCTGATCTTTACAGTGGGGAAAAAATTGTGCAAGTTCTCCCACTTATAAAGATAAGAGTGAAATTTTAATCATAGATCACCTCAACTATTAGAGACAGAATGGGGGAAAAGGATCCAGTAAATCACATTGTCTGATTTATTTGCAAATTAAGGTGGAAAATAAGGATTTGGTGAATATGAAAAATTCATCTCAATACTTTGTTTATACTCTTTGTTGGGTTTTCACACACTGTTGTTGAAATCAACTGTGGGAGCAAAGGCTCAGCACTGGAGCCTGTGAGCCTTTGCGGCCACACCCCTGTGTTCCTGTGGCAAGAGAGAGGCAGGTGAGATGCTTTCACTCTCTGATGTGTGTAGTGTGTGTCTGTGGTGGTGAGTGTGTGTGGGGGGTGGTGGAGAGTGTGTGTGTGGGTGGGGACTGTGTGTTTGTGGAGGGGAGTGTGGGGGGAAGGTGTGTCTGTGGGGGGGGGGGGGGGGGGGGGGGGGGGGTTCTGTGTATGTGGGGGCAGTGTGTGTGTGGAGGGAATCTGTGTGTATAGAGGAGGTGTTTCTGTGTGGGCAGTGTATGGGGGGGGGGGGTGTGTGTGGGAGTGTGTGGGGAGGTGGGAGTGTATGTGTTGGGGGGAATGATTATTAGGGGTAAGTGTGTGAAAGGTATTTTGGTTGTGTGGGGGGATCAACAATAAGAAACACATGGCAATACACATGGCAGTGCACATGAAAGTACACATATCAATGCACATAGCAATACACATAGCAATACACATAGCAATACCTGTGGATGCCGGATCAGGTTGAGTTTGTTTACAGGGACTCTGATTTAAACCTAGTTTGGGTATACCCGCTTTTGCAACTCCTTTTGGGCACATGGCCAGGGAAGTTAATATTACTCAAGTAACCTCTTACAACTGGGGCTGAGCACACTGACCTGCAGTACCGCTCTGTGTCATTCATTATACCTGTCCTAGTCCACATTCTACACTTCTAGTAATCCGGCCCCCCAACAATCTCAGGGACCGTGAACTGGCCCCTTGCTTAGTTTGAGGACCCCTGGTATAGATGATGTATTTGTATTTTGGTTGGGAATGTTGGATGAACCTAAGGCTTTTAAGAAATTGCACGGATTAAAATGATTTTAACATTTAAGTCATGAAATTAGGGTCCGGATTAAAGGAGAGGGGATATAGCAGATTTGTCACTAAAATAAAGACAGAGAATGAAACAATCTGTTTCATCACAAGATATAATAATCAAAGGAAGATCGGAAGATCAGAAGAAGTGAGGGAAATCCTACAGAGACACTGGCACTGTCTGGGGGCAGATAGAGTGCTAGGTAAATTTCTTTAAAAAAGCCCCCAAATTACCTCCAAAAGGACTTTATCCTTGAAGGATAAACTAGTACAGAGCCACTTTGAACCATCTAAAGTGGATAGTCATGAACTTATGGATCCATGAGTGTATGGATGTCATACTTCCAAATGGAGAACTATGTATTCCTACTTTCTCTGCAAATTGTGAGACTGAAGGAGTAGTGTATCTGTTGACAAGTCAATGTAATTCCTTTCACTTTGGAAAGACTTATGACCATGTGTTTGGTATCAAAACTGGCAAATTAATGACACTGGTTAGTTGACATGTAGGGACTTAACATCATTCTGATCCCGGCAGTATAACCTTTTGTGTATTAGCAGTGATTAAAGAACATAAAAGAGTAGGGGACCTCATTAAATAAAATCTACAAATAGAGGCTGAATGGATACATCGCCTGAAAGCTACAAGACCTCCAGGTCTCCCTTTTGGAATGTACCCTTTTTTTTAGCCTTTGATTGGTTAGGGCAGGGGTTGGAAACTTAAGGCTCACTGCCAAATCTTTAACCTCCCTAGCATTCATGACGAGCTGGGCTCGCATGAACCCTGCATACCCCCAGAAATTTTAAACATACATACCTGTCAACCGTCCCGTTATGTGGCTTTTCCGGCCAAATCCCAGATGTTGAGGTTAATTTACCAGGGAGAGGGTGTTCATCAGCACAAGCAATGTGGGACATAATAACGCCCTCTTCCTCTTCCTGCTAAATCAGCTGTGATCTAAATCCAATACCGGTAGTGATGTCAGTGACATCACTTCCAGCTTTTGGAATGTGAAAAAACCATGTTTCAGATACCGGAAGTGATGTCAGTGATGCCACTTCCGGCATTTCACCCTTTTTTCAGATTAAAGTTAACAGGTATGAACATATTGTATAACTCTCATGGGCTTATATTCTTAAATATGTGGCGTTCATGGCTCTCTCAGCCAAAAATGTTTCCCACCCATGGGTGTAAAAAATCACCTAAAAATCTATGATCCAAGGTGCGTTGCACTTTGATCACCATGTGATCGATCATCGATTACTCAATTGCATGTTCTGATTGAATCGAGAACCAATCACAGGGTAATTGACACATCTATGGCTACCTTTTGAAACACACTGCTTGCTTCCTATTTCACACAATAGGTTGATAACATTTTCGGGAAATTCAATCAAACTTATGTAGATCTACACAGGCAAGAGCCATGTTGTTGTATTGGCTATTCTCATAAAAGGTCGCCCAATTATTTCATAACCAGGATGTATCAAGGCTAACCATGATACCAACAGTTTGGTAAATACTCTACATGCAGATAGAAAGTGGAAGGGCAACTGCAGGGAATGTTGAAGCAATGAAAAGCTATGGATACCTATGCAGGTATGCTTTTGTAAAGTCTGTTTCTCAGGCTTCTTATAGTCTGTTGTCCCTCAAAGACCATTTGTTACGCCGAAGGTTACAGAGGTTGAGTGGTAAGATTAGATTTACAGGGCAATCATTTTGGGTTTGAACTACAATGTGTTTGCTGCATTTCTGAAATGAGAAAAGAATCGGGTCAAGGTACCACCCCCAAATAAATATTTAAATATCCTGATTCTGATGTGCTGGGGGAAAAAAATCACAAATCACTAACACAATATTAAAAGGTCCAAATGTAAAATATTTGGAAGGTAAATAAAAGACATTCAGAAAATGTTAAAACATTCTATAACTCTTCAACTTCAATAATTTTGTCCATTGGTCCTGACTTCTATTGTGGGGCTTGGTCTCAAAGCATACACAACAGTGTTCTCCCCAGAATTTTTTTTTAGCCGGGCGGCGCGATGACGTCATGACGCGATGACGTCATCGCGCCGCCTGCCCTCTGATAGGCTGCCGGCCAGCGGCAGCACACAAATCCTCTGACAGGCGGCGCCTCCCCATTCTTCAGGAGCGCGCCGAGCCACTGAAAGACTCCGGCCCGCGGCTCCGGTAGTGTGCCACGGGCCGGAGTCTTTCAGTGGCTGTGGCGCGCTCCTGAAGAATGGGAGGCGCCGCCTGTCAGGCTGCTCGCTGTGTGCCGGGCGGGGACCAAAATCTCCCGGGCGGGCCGCCCGGCCAATCTCCTCTGGGGAGAACACTGCACAATACGTGCTTGAATCCACTGCTGCATAAAAAGACGCAGATAGGACACTACCCATTCTAATGAATGGGGCAGTGTCCGCTGTACATACTCCAAGCAGTGCAACTAGGGTGCTAAATTGAAGCAACGCGCGGTGCCACTTAAGACACCTCCATTGAAGATCAATAGAAGTGTCTCTGAGATGTGGAAAAACATTCCCCATGTCTTTCCGCTGCTGTATGAAGAGGGCGCCCTCCGGCTGCATTGGCCAAACTGCCTGCAAGCAGCAGGGGAATCTGCCTGTCAAATGTGCTGCTGCGCCTCTTGTCAGTGGCGCAGGGAATCTGCAGTGGGCACATGGCCTAAGGAATCTAACTGCATTGCTGCTTTGGCCGAAAGAGGGGCTACATTACACAGTAGCAATAGATGGGTGGGGGCTTCTAATATAAATCAGTAGTGGTGGTCCAGGCATCAGCTGCTAGAAGAGGACAATATAAGTACAGTTATAGTAGGTGAAAAAATACAATGGTGGTACTCTGTGGGTAAATAGACATGCTGTCAGGGTTGAATTTCTAGCTGGTTTGGGTGCGATAGCTACCATGGAAATATATAGGCAAGGTTAGGTAGATAAGTTTTCCATCAATAATGCAATCCACAGCCAAAGAGTGTTGAATATTACAATAATTGACCTGCTACCATTATGCAGAAACACAGGAAGTAAAAGAAGGCAAACAAGTACTTGTTTATTTTTGTTTTTTTTATAAAAAATTAAGCCTTGACCTGTAGTGATGGCCGAACTGTTCGCCCATCTTCTTGCCGGCAAGCAGTGCGGGTGTTCGACCCGCTCCGTTCGCCAGCGAGAAGATGATCTCTATTCTTCTCCCGGCAGGATCACAACCTGTGTGATCGTGCCGGAGGAAGAATCTTTTCACTAGAAGACCGGGCATAAAGCCGGTCTCCTAGTTAAAAAACCGGGTCGGAGCAGGAAGTGGCGTCAGTGACGTCACATCCGGCTCACGGAACCAGGAACTATGCGTTCCAGGGACCGGATGTGACGTCACATCCGGTTTTTCCGATTCAAATTCGAGGGGGAATTTGAATCTGTCCGCGAACAGGCGGACGGCGGACTTCTTTACTCCTGTAATCTGAGGGACTTTCTAAACAATCAAGTCTACCTGTGTTCAATCGCAGAGGACCCGCCACTACATAGTTGTTGGTAGACCTAAAGGATATCTGACAGAGATATCTAAAGTTGTATGGCCAGCTTAAACGTGACACTTTGCAGTTATTTATTTGTAAAAAATATTTGGAATCATGCATGATTTTCGTTTCACTTCTCACGTGTACACCACTTTGTATTTGTCTTTCACGTGGAATTCCAATAAAATTGATTCATGTTTGTGGCTGTAATGTGGCAAAATGTGGAAAAGTTAAAGGGGGCCAAATACTTGCAAGCCACTGTAGCTGAAAATCATTGCAAATGGTTTTCAGTCCAAGAATTGGATTAAACTTAAAAAAAATAGTCCCTGCTGTGCCCCCATCTCTTGAAAGACTAAAGGAAACAGGGTTAGGACTGGAGTTAGACACCATAAATTTACCTCTACTGCAAGATAGTTTCAATAACATGGGAATGTTCTCGATGCTTTCCAACCCCAATTGGAGTAGCTTGGAGTGGTACTTTCTTTGGATCTCTCCTCTGCCTTTGACACGGTTGACCACCCTCTTCTTCTGCAGACCCTGCACTCTATCGGTATTCGTGACTCTGCTCTTTCCTGGTTCTCCTCCTACCTG
>CM070037.1:9144440-9163959 GCA_036250615.1 Ptychadena robeensis | reverse complement strand
ATTTATTGGTCAGTTTTAATGGATCCTAATTTTTATCTCAGAGTGTATGGCCTGCTTTAGCCCGACCGGGCAGGGTCCTCTACTCCTTACCTGTACCTGTGTGTTATACTGTGTTGTATCTTCACTCTAATGTATTGTACAGCGCTGTGTAATATGCTGGCGCTATATAAATAAATGTTAATAATAATAATAATAATAAATGGTTATGGCAGGGATGTCCAGGGAGACATTAGTAAGTTACTAAAAAGAACCTGCTTCTA
Source organism: Ptychadena robeensis (assembly GCA_036250615.1). Taxonomy (NCBI): domain Eukaryota; kingdom Metazoa; phylum Chordata; class Amphibia; order Anura; family Ptychadenidae; genus Ptychadena; species Ptychadena robeensis. Next base: position 9,163,699 of record CM070037.1, on the reverse strand, counting down.
CCAAATTCCAACTCTTGTGGACCTGCAGGACTGGATTTGGTTGTGCAGGGATACAGGCATATCGAATATAAGCCTTGTAATATTTATTTTTACCTATTCTACAATCCTAAAAAAACTGACAAATAAGCATTACATATCATTTCATTTTCTGATGGTATTTCCACTAGTAGGCCACACTTAAGCCAGCATAGCTATTTAGAAAACTACATAAGTAAAAAGTATCACAGACTGATAACCAAGGCCAGAAAGAACCTAAACAATACCTTTATGACAGGACCACAACACATTAATTTAATATTTACAATTATTTAAAAATTACATGAAATATTCTCCAAGGTACTTTACACTTCTTGTAACATTATTCCTCCCTCATCCCTAGTCTTTCCTGTAACACTAACATAAGGACTTATTTATGATGTGTGGTGTGGAAACTTGTTACTGAAGGGTCATTATTTGTCAGTAGTATGCTAGCACATTTAAAGTGTCAGTGTACTTACGTCAGCACTCAACCTCACTATTACATCTTTAAGTAGATGGTTCCCTAGCTGCTAAATTGTTCAGTACTATAGCAAAGGGAGACCTTAACAGAATCTGCAGTGGTAACTTACTTGACTTTAGTTCCACTTAATGACACACATGCTGTGTATAAGCAAGCACTCCAAGAGACAGGTCTGAATGGGTAAAATGGATCGCAAAATGAATCCTGTAATTTGAATTTCTTTTAAATGTGAATGGGGGTTTTCCTTCCTGTAATATATCTGGGATGTTCAATGGATGAAAACTAATGAACGTATAATACACAAGTAAAACCTAATACTGGGGAGGATCCAAGTAGCCCAGATGGTCACGCTTGGTCACGCTTGTGGTCAAGTTGTACAAAATGGTCAAGTTGTACAAAATGTGCTGTTTCAATAAATGACCTCCCTTAATATTATCATGAATATGGTTACCGCCTATTGTAAATAATACCAGTTTGGGTTTTGTTTTTTTAGATATGGTACTATGTCTCCTCTGTGTTGTGAGTTTTCTGGTGATAAACAAATGCTGAGCGGGTAGTAAAACATTTTCCACATTCAGAACATGAATATGGCTTCAGACCAGTGTGAGTCCTCTGATGACCAACAAGAGCTGAATTTGTGGTGAAACACTTCCCACAGTCATTACAGGAATATGGTTTTTGTCCTGTGTGAGTTCTCTGGTGATAAACAAAGGCTGAACGTGTCGTAAAACATTTCCTGCATTCAGAACAGGAATATGGCTTCTGGCCAGTGTGTATTCTTTGATGGTCACCAAGTGCTGAGCTTGTAGTAAAGCATTTCCCACATTCTGAACATGAAAAAGGCCTCTCTCCAGTGTGAGTTCTTTTGTGATTAACCAGAACTGAGTGTGTAGTAAAACATTTCCCACACTCAGAACATGGATACGGCCTCACCCCAGTGTGAATACTCTGATGCTTGACAAGAGCTGAACTTGTGGTAAAATATTTTCCACATTCCGCACAAGAATATGGCTTCACCTCAGCATGAGTTCTCTGATGTTGGAGAAGACGGGCATTTGTTTTAAAGCATTTACCACACTGGGAACAAAAATAGGGTCTCTCGCCAGTGTGAACCCGTAGGTGGTAAGTCAGATTTGACTTCTGACTGAAACATTTCCCACATTCGGAACATGAATATGGGGTTTCTTCTGTGTCAAATATTTCTTGTTTAATTAAGCACAATTTCTGAAGAAAACATTTCCCACAGACAGAGCATGGCTTCTCCTCTGTGTATGATCGGTGATGTATGGTGAGAGTTTCATCCCTGATCAAAAATTTCCCACATATGTAACATGGGAACTTTTTATCTATTTTCCGGTCTGTGCGATAGCTGATGGGAACTGAGTGATTGGGAAAACCCTCTCTAGGTATAGAGGGATCAGATAATAGATTGGGAGCACTTGGAAGGACTGAATTGAGATCTGGAGCAATACAGGTTCTTCCTGGAGAACTGCATGTGATGTACTTTATACAAACTTCACCCCTGATGTTACTGATATGCTTTCCATCTGAAAAAAATTAAATGTTAATAGACACAGTTAAAAAAATAGCCAAAAATGGCATGTCACAGTATATAAGGGAGTAATGTAACATTATTCATGGACATTGAAATACAACTAAACTTTAAAACAAACACTTGTTCTATTCTTTCCCTGAGCTTAACTAAACACACCTCCCCCTACAAACATGAATATTGAATATAGAGATCCAAGGGCCATGGCAACCATTGTTGGATTATATACAGTAGTAAAAATCTTCATATCTTAAATGCGGCTTCATAGTACAATCCCATGGAGTTTTCATCTACAGGGTTTTAATAGAAACATGCAGTCAAGACCTATAATGAAACTATGCCAGCTGAAGCTAAACACTGACCTTATAAAATAAAGATGATCAATGAATTAGAAAACACTGACTGAAAACTGAAACACAATTGACTAAAGACCATTGCCTTCTCTGCCAGTGGTAGGAAACTACTAGAAAAGTACTCCCAATCAGCCTCAGTGATACATGAATAAGCAGCAGCCACAGCAATGTTGCCAGCCTTGTTGTAGCCCTTACAGTGGACTAAATTGCTTGTATAGGTCTAGGGGACAACAGAAAAGTGTTTCATCTGATCATTGGCTCCCTTTACTGTTTTCTATTCTGCGGATTTCTTCTGTCTACTGTCTTCTATCCCCCCCCCCCCCCCCACATCCTTTTATTTTCTTTTACTACTCCCTATCCTTATGCGATCTATCTTCTTTCACCTATTCCTGGCACATGTAACAACTTTTGACTATACCGGAGGGGTCGGGCTGCCTCGCAATCGCAGCAACTCACCAATACAGCTTTCTAGTGGCCTCATGAGCCCAATGGCTACCAGTCTCTTCTTCACTTTCATACTAGTGTGCCCCTCCCCGGAGGAGAGGAAGATGCAGCAGGGAAGTGCAGGATCAAATGAAAAATGTCTTTTCTGTCACCCTTAGGCCTAAATGACTGAAAATACTTCTTACCTGAATCAACTGACCAAAAGTGAAATCAATGATCATAATCGATGGAACAGTAATCGGTTGTATTGCAAACATTTCAGTCAATTGTATGGGTATTATATTTAATATATTGTATTTGATGGGTTTTTTAGGTCTTTAGATGGATTTGCACCATAGTATCTGCACCGGGCTTAGGAAAGTAATCAATTGGGACTTCCCGGAAGTTGAAATATTATCCGTAGTGGTATCCCTAAGTGGGGCTCAGGATAAATTTTAATTACTAAAATGGGTAACCCGAGCCCCCCACATATGGAGGAAATGTGGGGGTGCCCTCGTGAGGCCTGTGATTGATGACATCGAGGACCCACAGCTGGTGGGAAATACATAGTTTTGTACATTCTGTACTGCTTTAGAAGACAATTGTTAGAAAAAAATGGACTGCCGGGGCCGGTGGGTTCAACAAAGATCTCAAAGGAGCGGTGAGAAAAATTCAAAAGTCACATGACAATATTAAGTTTTACCTGTACAGATGTCCATGGAAGTTTCCTCTTTTTTTATTTCTGCATCTTCCTCAGCTTTGATGTCGCTCTCTTTGGAGTCTCTGGGATCTGTAAATATAGATGATGGTGACGCCCCCTGTATTGAGATGTATGAGAGACCCCCAGAGTGTGTGTGTGGGGGGAGACTGGCCGCATCTCTTGTCTGGTAACACACAATGACATGATGTGAGGAGGAGAGCTGGAGCGTAAGAGCCTGATGTCTCTAAAACTCCCCCACTGGGCACATACTGTCCCCCCATTACTGTCTGACAGAGGAGGGGAGAAATTGTTGTAGTGACTGAACAAGGAGAATCTGGGACTCTTCTCTGGATTTATTACTCACCTTTGCTGATCTTTACAGCAATCTCTTCTTCTTTACATGTTTCATAGCACCTGAAATAAGGCTCTTCTTCGTCTTCAATTTTTTTCACAATCAGATATTCACCCTGTATAAGATCCATTTTAAGTGCTGCTTTTTGATTAAAATACATCATAACATCTAAAACTCTTAGTGATATTTACCTCATCATTCTGAGGGATCTTCAGATGTTCCTCTGGGGAGTCCTGAGAATCCTCAGGACTAGGATATTTCTCTGGGATATTCCTATTACTGGATACATCTGTAGGAAACATACACACTGACTGATGACATTCTGTGTATTTGTTTATATCAGAGTATGTGTGTATCTAGGGGGACCCTCCATACTGCTCTCTCCTTTACAAGGAATGAAAGTCTCCTCTTACCTGGTGATGTGAGGGATATCTGGTCCTCCATAATGACAATGTCCTTGTAGAGATCCTTGTGTCCTTCTAAATACTCCCACTCCTCCATGGAGAAATAGACAGAGACATCCTGACACCTTATAGGAACCTGACACACAATGATACAGTCACCATCCAAACACATCCCGTGTCTGTTACTGGATAATATCCCACAATTCCCGGCTCCACTCACCTCTCCTGTCAGCAGCTCTGTGATCTTCTGGATGACTTTGAGAATCTGCTTGTTGTTTCTGATCTGCATCACAGAGCAAGTTGAATGCTCCAACAAAGAGTCTTGTGTTTCATTCCAATTTTGTGACACATGAGTCATGTTAATGTCAAATGGCTTCTTTACTATTATACAGTCCTGTATTTTAAGTGAGAAACAAATATCACTATATAAGTAAGTATACCAGTTTATCTGTGTGCCCTCCAATTTCCTTAAATCCCTAGCAGACATGGTCAATGTGATGGCCTAATGTAAACATTAGCATGCAAATTGTAATATAATAATATAATATTCAATGTGTAATAATAGTATTAGCCCATCTCTTAGGCCCGTGATGGTGAACCTATGGCACGGGTGCCAGAGGTGGCACTCGGACCCCTCTCTGTGGGCATGCGAGCTGCCATCTAGTACAGGCTGCGAGGAAAGAAATGCAGTCTATCGGCTCTCAATGCTTTCAGTTCTCTTTCCTTTACTTCTAATTTCACACAGTGCCCTATACCCTGCTCTAGCATTGTCAGCCAATCAGAAGCCGGGGAAGGGAATGACCCTGATTTATAGCTGCATGTCATTACAAGCTATCCTAGATGGACGACATCATTATTAAATGATTTTATACAAGAAAGCAGTGATGACAATCTGCATCAATATTTTATTAATAATATTATCATTTATTTATATAGCGGCAGCATATTACGCAGCTTTGTACAATAAATTAGAGTTGAGATGCAACACAATATAACGCACAGAAACAGGTTATGACACAGGAGGAATATTTGTGTATAAATAGATACTGATGATCCTGGCATACATTATCCTTCAGCAACTTATTACCATAGGGTGATTAGAGATAAATAATGGTAGTTTTATATCTAAAAAGGAAATAGAGTGTGTGTGCTTACATGATTGATTTGTGTGTATGTGTAATTCAGGTTAAATTACCCTGCCAGAACTTTGAGATGAATCATTTCGTTTTGGGTTTCAGTTTAGGCACTTTCCCTCTAAAAGGTTCCCCATCACTGTCTTAGGCCATTATTAGTACATAGTCAGGTCTGCATATTAAAAATACTGATAGCTGATGCCTCCCAGAATCCTGCTCACCTCTCCGGTCAGCAGGTAGATGACCTCTAGGGTCAGGTTTAATATCTTCTCACTCATGTGAAACCGCTCCTTCTCCATCCTGATCAAGTGGTCAGACCTGAGACTCGCCTTCACTTTGGCTGCCTATGTAGATGGAGAGAAAGAGAACATTTTATTCCCTAAGGACCCAGGTGCCCAACCTGCGGCCCTTTGGGCGTTGTTCGGCGGCCCCCCTTGGTCCTCCACATGCAGCTCCCTCACACCCTGATCCAGCTTTCTGAATGTACTTTGTCGCTCCTACATCAGTAAAATTGGCAATGTTGATCAGGAAAACCAGGTCTACATATGGGCACTGCACCCAGGGACAGGAGGGGGGGGGGTGCTGTCGGGTTTTGACTGCGTTTCGGGATCTGATCCACCACCTGCTGAGATATGTCGACAGGGGGAGGGTCTAGGTCGATGTTATGTGCGGCAGTTTAGTGATGCCGAGGGCCACACTTGTGGCCCTCCATATTAACTCAGTTGCCCACCACTGCCCTAGGAACACCAACTTAACATAACCCAAATAATAATATGGTTCTGCCCACAATGAGTGATATAAGCCTCGGCAAGGTATGGGGCTCATAAAATAGGGAAGTCGGGTGAAAGTAGGTTGGTGAACTATAAACAGCATGTTTAATACTCAGGAAGGGACTGATACTAGTAGTACTAAATACTAGAAAGAAGGTTTGTAAGGGCAGTTCTCTCTCCATTTTTGGTCCTTGTAATGTCTGTGTTTTGTTGGACACTGCATATATAAATGATTGGGTAATATGTCATTTACTGCATCTTGTATTACATATGTAATAACAATTACCCTTCCTAAATCACTAGCATCAGCTGAAAACAATTCCTGGAAATCTCTCACAAGAGCACAATATGAATGTTACCTTCCTCACCTGTGTGCTGTATACAGGACATGTGATACACCTGAGGGCACATGACACTACCCCCTCCCCGTTCACACCCCATGATAAAAAAAAACAATTCTAACCTCCTTATCGGTGGTCACGCACTCTGCAGCAGGAAATATATTTCGGCTACAAAAGCGCCCCTCTCCACCTTCTTTCCAGCGCTACGACAAAATGGCCGCCTTTCCTTCTGCAATGAAGACATTTCTTTCTCTAATTTTAGCGACGGTCATCTTCTGGGGGAGGATTAAACCATTTACTTGTCTAACAATTGTCATTGGAAAGTGTAACGCCACTATAACAACCCGTGTGTCTGGTGGTGGAGTATTTTATATATGTGCGTGTGTGATTGCTGAACACGTACTTCACCTGTGAGCGCCACCTGCTGGCTGAAAATATAAACTCTCCCTCTGTTTTATATATCTATAATGGTTTACTGGAGTTTGCAGTTCTACAAGCTCGTGACTCAACTAACATTAATTCTCATGTTACCAGAAACTTCAATAGAAATCTATCAATCCCTGTGGGTGCCAGATAATAAGGATTATATCAAAGTACCTTTAACCTCAAAAATATAAAATCATATGTCATGTTCTCTGCTGGAAACATTAAAAAAATTAACTCCCTGGTGTTATGCTTAAACAGAGTAGAACAAACTGTGCCCGTGGCAGGATCAGGCATAACCAATGATTCCTTCCAACGCAGGTCTGCAGCGCCATACACCTCCATGTTAATGGAGGGGGTGTCATTTTTCCCACCCCACATCGCCAGTGTCTGATTGCAGACAGTTCAGCCATCACTAGTGGTTATATTTCATTCAGATGGTTCTTGTCTCCCTGATGAAGCCTTGTAGAAGGCGAAACACTACTTACCATACTGTTGGCGAATTGAAAATTTCAATGAGAACTTGTTTTCAAGATTACATTCGTGCTAGCTACTTTGTTGTACATGGAGGTTCTCTAAACACAATTTATCTTGTTTTTATATAATGTATATTACTGTCTTCATGAATATATATATATATTCTTTATGATTCTGATGTACATAATAAAGATTGTTACTATATGCATACTTGAGTATTGCTGGCTTAAAGTTAGCCGTAGGGGGTACAAGCAATAAACGGGCTACAGCTGACACCTTGACCCCATAGGGAATCTATAATCCATTCAGTATAGGGGTGTAGCACTTAATCACAAACTTAACCCCAAAGGTCCCGCTCGACGGCTGTTAAATAGATTTTAAGAGAAATTTGTGTAATATGAAAATAGTGGGCCAGTCTTCCTTGTCATATACTGTATTGTATACAGTATAGAATGCACACTATAATTTGGAGCGTCTCATGGCCGAACAATATTTTGACTTTCTCCTACTCTGCTTCATGCTCCAACTGACAGAGTAGGAGTAAAAGCTGTCTCTGACAGCTTTCCTGCCTCTAGCCCTGACCGGCAGAGCTTTATGTGAGGTGGGCAGCTTGTCCCCAACTCCCATCTTCAATCTGCACCTGCACTGTGTGAGTTGAGCTAAAGCAGTCCAGCTTACAGTTAACACACAGCCAGAGGAAAGATCCACCCACAGGCAGATCTCTCCTCTGCAGTGTATTATGGGAGGGCTGTCTGTGTGAAAGCTGGCAGCACACCAGCTTTCATACACGCAGAGCTGGATGGGAGACATGCCAGCTGGCAACCCTTTCATCCAGCTCTGATCTGCATTAAATACATCAGCAGGGTTCCGCTAATGTAAACAATGCAGTACAAATTGGAGATCAGCCCATTGACAGATCTCCCAGTCTTCTTGCCGGGAGAGCAGACGGGGAGCCAAGGCGCAAACACCCGCATCCGCGTCTTCAAAAGACTGTAGTGCTAGCAAAGGCTGCTTAATATATTTGCTCTTTATAATGACCTTATTTTTCGCACTATAAGTCCTGCCCCCCCCCAAAAAAATCGGAAAGCCTATTTGGCTGTGGATGGTCAACCCTTCGCTATTTGTCTGCCGGCAGAGCACTGATCTTAGTGGGGGGAGAGTGCTATCGCTGTGTTCTTTGGATCTTTTCTCTGGCTACTGTTGTGTTTAAGCCAGTGGGGCTGAACCGACCTGGCTGTCATACACAAGCTTCACCATGCTGGACAAGGAGGCAGAGTCAGAGACAGCTCCTGACAGCTTCCTCACTTCATTGAACGCCTGTTCTGCTGGTGGGAGGCCAGTTCACTTGTATTTTTGCAGGATCAACTGCTCAAATGTATAAGGAGCATTGTATACAACAGAGCTCTAACTGTGCAAAACATATGATACTTGATAATATCCAGAGCTGTGAAAGAAAATAAAACCCAGATAAAAGTAGATCCTTTCATTCTTTATCTTCACAATAAATGACATTGAGAACAATTAAGATATTTCAAGGGCTCTATTGTAAATATTTTGGGTACTGTAATGGCAGAGTAGCGAATTCTACAGTTGATCAAGTGGCAGCCTCAAATAGGATTTACAAGTGGACTCAAATTGGCACTCCTATTTTTTAATAACTAAAAACAGACAAAGAAAACAAACAACTGAGAAAGTGCAATTTCCTATCTGAACAAATATACACACTTCCTCCACACGTTGACATAACTACTTTTTACTTTACTTTCACTGATCCATACCTAAACACATTTGTATGTCCTGAAATTTCTAAAGTAAATACAAAAAAACCAAACAACAGCAGTATGACAGGTTTGGTATACAACCAGGCAAGGTATAAATATTGATTTATTAATCTGTAACTCAATGAAATCCATCCATCAGTTCACAAATAGGTGTGGAAAAATGTTTTGAGTTATTTAGTGCGTTTCAGGAAAAACAGTATTTTTACTTCATATTCATCATTAATAATATGGTTTCTGCCCAGTGTGACTTCTCTGATGCAAAAGAAGATTTTTTTTCTCTGAAAAACTCTTTTGGCACTGTGAACATGAATATGGCTTCACCCCCATGTGAGTTTTCTTATGATAGACATAAGCAGATCGCATAGTAAAACATTTCCCACATTCTGTACATGAATACGGCTTCTCTCCAGTATGAATTCTCTTGTGATCAACAAGAGCCGAACTCGTAGTAAAACACTTCTCACATTCTGAACACGGATACGGCTTTTCCCCTGTGTGCGTTCTCTGGTGATTTACTAGAGCTGAACTCTCAGCAAAACACTTTCCACATTCCGAGCATGAATATGGCTTCTCTCCAGTGTGAGTTCTCTGGTGATAAAAAAGAGCTGATTGTGCAGTAAAACACTTCCCGCACTCTGAACAGGAATATGGCTTCTCCCCAGTGTGAGTTCTCATATGGTTAACAAGACCTGAGTGTGCAGTAAAACATTTTCCACATTCTGAACATGAATACGGCTTTACACCGGTGTGTGTTCTATGGTGTTTGACAAGAGCTGAACTCTCAGTAAAAGATTTCCCACATTCTGAACATGAATAAGGCCTTAACCCAGTGTGACTCCTCTTGTGATGAATAAGAGCTGAACTGGAAGTAAAAAACTTCCCACATTCCAAACACGAATAAGGCTTCTCCCCCGTGTGAATTCTCTGATGTTGGACAAGACGAGCATTTGTGTTAAAGCATTTACTACAATAGGAACAGGAAAATGGTTTTACTCCTGTGTGAACTCGCAGGTGGTAATTAAGACTTGACTTCTGGCTGAAACATTTCCCACATTCTGAACATGAATATGGCTTTTCTCTCATATCTGTTCTTTCTTCATTAATTAAGCACAATTTTTGAAGAAAACATTTCCCGCACACAGAACATGGTTTCTCGCCATTGTATGCTCTGTGGTGTACTGTGAGAGTTTCATTCCTAGTAAAAAAAATCCCACAAATGTAACACGGGGACTTCTCGTCTTCTCTATGATCTGATTGATGAGTAGCAGGAGGAGTGGTATTGGAAAAACTGCTCCCAGGTGGAGAGAGATCAGCAGAAAGATCATTACTGGGAAGGATTGAATAGAGATTCTGGGGAACAGGGTCTTCTTCAGCAGTGACAGTGATGTACTTTATAGAATGTTCTGGCATGTTGCTAATGTATTGTCCATCTAGTGAAAATAAGGCGGAATGAGATATTACAGGTTAAAGACATTTTTGGACCTTTTGGAACACAAAGTGAAATACAATATGATTATATATATTTTTTACCAGACAGCAAGTACCATATTTTTCAGACTATAAGATGCGCCCCCCCCCCTAAAAAAGGGGGACATATGCCTGTGTTTTATATTCCGAAGGTGCGACCACCCGTGGCAGGCACCCCTTGGCTCTCCGCCAACTCTCTCTGCAAAAATATTAGCTAAGGAGGCAGAGGAGCTGTCAGATGGGAGATCTGTCCATGGGCGGTATTGTACTTGTTTACATCAGTGGAGCCCCACTGATATAAACAATTAAGAGCAGAGACCAATGAAAGAGGTGCCAGCCAGCACCTTTCCCATCCAGCTCTGCTTGTGTGAGAAATCTGGACTCACACTGCAGCTTTCACACAAACACAAAGCCGAGCACTGAGTTATGGACTGATAACACACTGCATAGGAGAGATTTGCCTGTGGGCGGATCTTTCCTCCAGCTGAGTTAACTTTCTCTGAGCTGGGCTGCTTTAACCCAACTCAAAAACAGTGCAGAGGACACAGCATAAAAGAGATAAATGACAAGACCCTAGCAGCCAAATGTAAAATATAATATTATACAGCTGCACACTGGTCATTTAAACATTTAAAAAACAGATTTTATTTTTCAATTATCCAGAAATAGAATCTGAATGTTTTCCCTATGTGTGCTTATTCCTCACCTGTGCCGATTTCAATAGAAATGTCTTCCTCTTTAATCTTTAAATGTTCTTCTTCTTCTTCCTCCTTCTCCTCAGATTTGATGTCTCTCTGAATGATAATGTTGTCTCCAGGATCTATGAATAGAGAGGAGAGTGAAGTCCCCTGTACTAAGATGCAAGAGAGACCCCAGAGAGTGTGGTTGGTCATATATCTTCAATTGTAACACACAATGACAGTCGCTTCTCCTCAGGTTCTATATTTCAGCCCAATCAAAAAAATACAGAGTTTGAAAATCAATCCCTTTTAACTGATCAAGCAAAAGAAATAGAAATATAAAAAAATTAAAATAAATAGGTATTCTTATTTGAATCTGATCTAATTATGATGCATGCGTACAGGCCTTTGGAAAGGAATTGAGCAGTTTTTACTCACCTGTGTTGATCTCTGTAAGGATTTCCTCTTCTTTAATCCTCAGATCTCCTTCATCTTCCTCCTCAACCTTTAAGTCTCTGAGAGTGTCTCTGATGTCTCCAGGGTCTGTGAAGAAAGATGAGAGTAATGACCCCGATCGGAGATGTATCAGAGTCTGTAGTGATGAAATAGTCAGTATTATAGATTTATTGTTTATAACTCACTTATGCTGATATCTGGAGAAATTATTTTCTTCTTACACAGCTCATCACACCTTACATACTGTTCTTCTTTATTTTCAGCTTTAACAGTTATACATTTGTTTTGTATAAAATTTATTTTCAAAGTTTCTCTTTATTATAATTAAAAGTAAATAGTTTATTATGAACTTTTATAAAGATCCTGCCCTTCTTCTACCTGATCCTGCTGAGGGATCTCCTGATCCTCCTGTGTAGAATCCCAGGAATACAGAGGATTTGGACATCTCTCTGGGGTATTCCTGTTACTGGATCCATCTGTAGGAAACACACACACTGACTGATTACATTGTGCCTATGTGTTTATATCACAGGATGTGTGTGTATATAGGGGGATCCTCAATACTCTTCTCTCCTTTACAAGGAATGAAAATCTCCTCTTACCTGGTGATGTGAGGGGCGGCCGGTTCTCCATCACTAATTTCTTTGCACTCATATTTCTGTGATCTAAATTCTTGATTTTTTCTGTACCAAGTGGGAGAGTACCATCCAGACACCTTATAGGAACCTGACAAACACAATGATACAGTCAACACCCAGACACATCCCACGTCTGTTACTGGATAATGTCCCACAATTCCAGGCTCCACTCACCTCTCCTGTCAGCAGCTCAGTGATCTTCTGCGTGATCTCAAGAATCTTTCTATCATTGATTTTCTCAGATATTAGGGATGGATTTGTAGGATCTGTCATGGGGTTATTTTTGCAGCTCCAACTTTGTGACATATGAAGCATATGCTCATGAGATGGCTTCTTTACTATTATGCAATCCTGTGATTTAGAAGGAAAAAATATATTACTGTAATTACTGTAATTAATCAATACAGTAATATGCTCAGACGCTCCCTCAAATCCTCACTGATGAGGAATATTTATTAAACCAGGTAACAGTGATGTCATGAAACCTCCCAGAATCCTCACCTCTCCGTTCAGCTGGTAGATGATCTCCAGGGTGAGATTTAGTATCCTCTCAGTCTTGTGACTCCGCTCCTTCTCCATCTTCAATAAGCTGCTTTTATAGATGCTCTCTTATAAACTTTTTCTTCACTTTTTCTGCCTGTACCAGGACACAAAAATATAAAGTAGATGACAAACTAAAGCAGAGAACACACGTAAAGATATGGGCCAGATCTATGGCCGCTTTGAGCGCAGTGTGCAATCTCAGCAATCTATCTGGCCCATATCTAATGCGGCCATCCCTGTCTTCGAGTGGGACCAATCAATCCCGCTTGAAAACCACGGTCGATGTCCATTGCTTTGTATGGGGGCCGCGGGTCTCTATGCTAAGCATCATCGGAGCTGGATGACACAGCAGAGCTGTGCCTCCAGCTCATCCGATATCAGGAAGCAGCACAATGACGTCATCCTATATTGAATCGTGTGTTTCCTGCTTTAAAGTAGAACATTATCTTCAGGGGCCCCTGCAACTGAACTCTGCTATAGCTAGAGGTACCTTTGCTGTATTGTGTGCACACAATTGTTGGGACACTTGTTTGGTTGTTTACCAAGGTACCTTAGCTTCTCTACCATTAAGATGCCTGTTGAATTACCATTTATTATATAAATGTATGGTTACATCTATTCTACATGTGTAGATACTTTTGTGTTGTAAAGGGCATGCTGGGTGTGGTAGTTCCACTGCTCCCAGATATCTATTTTAGTGTGTTGTTTAGTTTCTCAGGAAGGGAATACTCTCAGCTACCCGAAACGTATTCACAAACCCACTCTTTCACTTAGCAAGGCTCTAGTCTGCTTGAACCCTGCAGGTTCAGCGCCATAGTCTGTAAGGAGTGGGTAATCTTACATTACAGATTTATTACAGATTTTTCTCTATTGCTGTGAATTGAATGTTGCTGCCAAGAAATTGCTAGCTATTTTTTAAAGAAACTTCAGTTTCTCTTGCAGAGCTAAGTGATGCCTTAACTCACAATTTCTTTGACACAACTATCGTGTTTGCCCGGTGACTACAAAGGTCCGTGCCAGGAAACCCTATTTCACATAAGCCTGCAACATCCTCCTGCAAAGCCCATCTGGGTCTCCTGGTCTGGTGTCAATGGAGTTATTATTTTCCCATTGATGAAACCAGGGACATGCAGCTGTGTAGTGTTGAGAAGTGCGACCTAGTAGGTGAGAGACATTCCCTGTAGGAGAGATGGGTTAAGGGCAAAAGCTCTGGCTAATGTCACAATTTGACATCTCATTAATAATCTCTTAATTAAGAGAAGTAATCTACTTCTGATAATACAGCTCAGCCCACAGCATATGGTATGGAACTGGTTACAGAGCAGCAGAGGGAAAGGGGGTACTTATATCCCCATGACCAAATCCAACCTGTGTGCTTACAGGACTTGACCTCAAGTCACAAGCCCCAACCAGTCCACACACAGTGCTGGTACCCACTTTTCATAGCATAGTTACCTCATCTAAAATGGACACACTGTTCAGCAGGAAGATTCTTGCAGCAGTAAAACTCTCCTCCGTCCACCTCTTCCTGGCTACAACAAAATGGCCACCGCCCCTCATGTACGGAAGACAAATAAGCACAGCGCGACTAGTGCTGATTGAGTAAACGATTCTCTGGATGAAAGTAGTTACTATGATAACCAGACAGTGGCGTTGTGGTTGTGGCGCTCACACAGAGGATTGAGCTGGGGAAGCGCCACTACTAGAATTACATACAGGGACGGTGTTCTGAGATATTTTCCTAGTTGAAAAATTTTCCTATTCTTACAATTGCTCATGTGCAGGGATATCAGGGTTATTGCTCCGATTTTCGGGTGTCAAGGTTAGGGGTTTGGGGGGGGGGGTTAGGGGGAGTGGTGCTTGATAGTAGGGGTGAGTTTTATGGTTCGGGGATGAAGTTTAGGAGTTGTAGGGGTTAAAATAAATTAACCTCCCCAATACCCTAACCTTAACCCTCGGAACCCCCTAACCTTAATCCCCCCCAAACCCCTAACCTTGACACCCGAAAATCGCAGTTGTAAGAATAGGAAATTTTTCAACTAGGAATATATCTCAGAACAACGGTGCTGACATGGAAGCCCATATCGATCTAGAGCGCCATCTGGCGGCTACTTGTAGGTATAACTTAGAAAAGGTGAACAAGCGGATCATGGATGTGAAGGGGACAGACAACAAAAATAATTGAATAGTGTCCTGTGAAATATAAGGCCTTCTGGACTGTAAAAAAAAGTGGGCAGGTGCAGAAAAGAAGTACGGTGACCATGGTGCCCAATTTCAGTTGTTCACTAAACTTTAGAGAATAATAAGGCACCACTCCATGCCAGTTTAGGGGCACCTACTTTGCATGCTGCACTTATTCCAAGTCTACAGGTCCTCCTACCAGGAAGTATTAGTTTCAGGGTGTCCCAGGCAAGACTCAACCCATAAGGAAAAATACATTCCAAACACCTACCTATTACCAGTGTGTACGTAACTCAGCATTTCCACTTTCCAAAAGGATGTAGGTTTTCTTTCTGGGAACTGATTAGTGATGAGCGGCATAGGCAATATTCAAATTTGCGATATTTTGCGAATAATTCTACTAATATTCGATTCTATATTGCCTCATAAGTACCTTCAAAATGAATGGTCTATTTATTTTCGCATGCGCAATCCATGCCCATAAGCATCCCAAGGCGAATATTCGAAATTGCGAATATCCTCTGCCATGCGAATTCTCGAATAGCCGATATTCCCCGAATATATTTGAAATTTGAGCTCAACACTACTGATAATAACAGATTTTTTTTTACATAAGTAGTTTGTAGTGTCCCACTTTAAAAATACCCCACAGAGGGAACAAGGGTTTCAACTTTGCCCAAGCAGCCAAAGCCATCTGACCATCCATTCCCTAGGGAACCACAGCCATAGCCAGGTCCCCTTAGTACTCTGCCAGGGCTGTAAGCTCTCCCTCACACTACTTTGTTCTTGCCATCAACTGAGGAAATGTCTGCCGGACCAGACAAGAGTCAGCTGGCAATAAAAAAAGATTTACCCTTTGCTCACCAATTATCCCATCTGGGATTTCTAATCGGTTATGTATTGATTATTATGTTGCTTCTGTCCTGAGGGAACTGATAAGAACAAATACTACAAATGGCTTACTAAATCCCAGTAGCCTTCCCATGTAAAGACAGATTAAACAAGGGTGGTATTGGAGTCCACAAACTCACTTTGAGTTGTTCTAGGGAACAACAGACCCCAGATGTCCAAAGTCTAGATGTTCTGACCTCAGGGTGTTTTGCAGATCATGAAACCACTGATGGGTCCTAGAATTTGATTCCACTGAAAATTTGTGGTGTATTGGAGTTGGGTATAGAAATGGCTGTACAAGGCTGTCAGGAACTCTCGGGTAACACAAAAGCAGTCCTTAAGCCCCCCATACACCTTCAGATTCCTCCATACAATTTCCATCAGATCTACCAACAACTATGTAGTATAGTGACCTCCCTGATAGAATACATAGTGATTGGAAGGTGTAGAAAGGTCCTCATATTACATGGTTTTGGTAGAAGAAAAGTTGATTGTACAGAAATTGCATGGTAATTGTATGTGGTGTATGGGGGGCTTAAGTCTCCATTTATAGAAAAGGACATTTGGGTTCTCTGACTGTCACAAGGGTACCCCGAGTTGCTGAAAAGGAGGAAACTCTCCAGAATTTCATTAGTTTCTCAGAATTGTTCTTTGAAGCATTATTTCTCACATTTGCAATGCTGTGATCCTGACAGATAGCTTTGGTTACAGCGTCTTTCCTTCTGCCCTGTCAGCTGATACATAGGTATAGTAGCTAGAATAAGCTGCTTCTTTAATTCCAATCTTCCTTAAGGCAGCAATACCATCCAGGGGTAATTTATCGACAATCCATTGTACTTTAAAGAACTTTGGAGAAAAGGATTTTTTGGTGAAAATGTACAATCTTTTCAGACTTACCTCCTACCTAAGGACACTAATGCAGACACGGCAAACTATGGCCCACAGGCCTGATTTGATTCATTTAGCTTTTTAATCTGGCCCAGGGGTGGGCAAACTTTTTGACTCGAGGGCCACAATAGGTTCTTAAACTGGACCGGAGGGCCGGAACAAAAGCATGGATGGAGTGTTTGTGTGAACCAATATAAATTCAAAGTAAACATCATTACCATTACATAAAAGGGTATGGTCTATTTTATTTCAATAGTTTTATTCATTTCAAACATTTTAACAAGAAGAATGTATTAAAATTATTATTATTATAATTTGAAACTTGAAAAAATTGGGGGAATCATAGCACAATAACATACCATATATATATAAAATCCGCCCACTCAGATACAGGAGCTGCGGCCGTGTTTCCTGACCTTGCCATGTTAACACTTCTGCTGTTGAAGGAGCGGAGGGGAGAGCAAGAGACCCTTGTGCTTTGGGTCATTGTCTTGTTGGAAGTTAAACCTTCGGCCCAGTCTGAGGTCCTAAACAATCTGGAGAAGGTTTTCATCCAGGATATCCCTGTACTTGACTGCATTCATCTTTCCCTGGATTGCAACCAGTCCTCCTGTCCCTGCAGCTGAAAAACACCCCGACAGCATGCTGCTGCCACCTCCATGCTTCACTGTTGGGACTGTATTGGACAGGTGTTGAGCAGTGCCTGGTTTTCTCAACACATACCTCTTAAGGCTGCCATACATGGGTCGGATTTGCACCGGATTCCGGCCCGATCGATTCCGGGCGCGTGCACGCGAAACGATCGGGCCGGAATCCCGTGCAGCCCACCTTGTCCGTCCGATCGGGTCCGACCGATCGGGGGCTCAGAATCGGATCCGCCAGAGAACCAACATGTTGGTCTTTCGGGTCCGATTCTGCCCAGATCAGCGGGAGTTGCATTCCGGGAGGTGATCAATCGGACACGGATCCGGCAGGACAAGGTGGTATGCAGCGATCGGATTCCTTAATTGGCCGATCGATCACACCTGAGGATCCCGGCGGAATCGCCGGAATCGATCGGATGGTGAATCGATCAGCCAGGGAATCCGTGCCGTGTATGGCTAGCTTTAGAATTAAGGCCAAAAAGTTCTATCTTGGTCTCATCAGACCAGAGAATCTTATTTCTCAGCCACTAGGAGTCCTTCAGGTGTTTGTTAGCAAACTCCATGTTGGTTTTCTTGTGTCTTGAATCGAGGCTTCCTTCAGACTACTCTGCCATGAAGCCCCGACTGGTGGAGGGCTGCAGTGATGGTTGACTTTCTACAACTTTCTTCCATCTCCTGACTGCATCTCTGGAGCTCAGCCACAGTGATTTTGGGTTCTTCTTTACCTCTCACATTACCTCTCTCACCAAGGCTCTTCTCCCCCGATTTGGTCGGTTTGACCAGATGGCCAGCTCTAGGAAGGGTTCTGGTTGTCCCATTTAAGGGTTATGGAGGACACTGGGTTCTTAGGAACTTTAAGCACCACAGAAATGTTTTTGTTACCTTTACCAGATCTGTGCCCTGCCACAATTCTTTTGACCTCATGATTCTCATGTGTTCTGACATGCACTGTGAGCTGTATGGTCTTATATAGATAGGTGTGTGCCTTTCCTAATCAAGTATAAACAGTAGTGATGGCCGAACTGCCCGCAAGGCGGACAGTTCGGCCGCGAACATGGATGTTCACCCTCCTTCTCGTCTTCAGAGGAAAAATTCTTAAAAGTCCGATCTGCCCGTTCGCAGACGGATCTGGCGGATGTTCTGCCATCACTACCAAACAGTATAATCAAACACAGCTGGACTCAAATGAAGGTGTAGAACCATCTTAAGGATGATCTGAGGACATGGAGCGCACCTGAGTTAAATATATAAGTGTCACAGCAAAGGGTCTGAATACTTAGGACCATGTGATAATTCAGTTTTTCTTTTTTAATAAATCTGCAAAAATGTCTACAATTCTGTGTTTTTCTGTCAATATGGGGTGCTGTGTGTACATGAATGAATGTACATTTTAGCAAATGGCTAGGGGGGTCTGAATACTTTCTATAACCACTGTATGTGTTAAAATAAAAGGTGATAAAGTCAGCATTCAACGGACTCAACTGACTGAAGTTAAACGACCCACCCCTAGTCCACACACTGGCAATATAAAGGTAATATTACATTTTTGAATAGCATACAGCAGAGGTGCCCAACACGTGGCCCGTTTCACGTTACTTGGCGGCCCCCCGCGGTCAGCCGCTTGCGGCCTGTGCCCTTACTGCCAATCATGTCTCCCCTCTGC
>CM070037.1:9128005-9138967 GCA_036250615.1 Ptychadena robeensis | reverse complement strand
CTATCTCCAGCTAATGGGCTTAGCCTGCCTTGTTCCCCTAGCCCAGGCGTAACAATACCTTACTATGAATTTGTTTGTTTTTGTCTTTGCCTATCTCCTGTAGATGTAATACAGTACATATTTGAGTACACTTCTGATAAAGCGATCTAGAATCGTGAAACATGTCGAGACAACTGTAAGGCATTGAATCTATTACGGTATATTGAGGGCTTGTCCCCAAAGGCAAAGCTGGCCGTGGGGATTCCAGTGGCGTCTAGCCACACTTTCTGGATCCCAGGCAGGTTGCCACAGCGTGGAGTCATAGGGACTTACAAAGGGATACTCTTTACAGCCGGGAGCCATACTAATAATCACAGGACTCACATCTTTGATTTTATCTGCAAAGATCATGATTCGTACATTGATTATTGTGTTGTGACATGTAGTGTGCAGCACCCATTGTGATTGTAACTTAGTAGAAACAATAAAAAAAATTTTTTTATAAAAGGCATCTCTGAATCTATCCATTATAGCCATTATTCCAGGGAGGAAAACTTTGCTTTTTGGTTTCTTTATGACTTAAACAGGTAGCTGCTGACTGCACCAACAACACACCATCACTCCCCATCACATTATTCAGTATTAGGAACGAGAAGCTCTATAGCCCCCCATAGACAGGCAGACTCCTCCATGCAACTTCTGTACAACCAACTTTTCTTCTACCAAAACCATGTAATAGGAGGACCTTTCTACACCTTCCATCACTATGTATTCCATCAGGGAGGTCACTATACTACATAGTTGTTGGTAGGTCTCATGAAAGTTGTATGGAGGAGTCTGCCTGTCTATGGGGGGCTTATGCCAGCAAAAGAGAAAGGGCTCTGCAATCATTGCATAACACCTTAACTTTGTACTATTTATTGTATGAACTTATTAACTATAATTTTTTTTTATTACCTCCATTCCACTCCATTGGACTAGTTAGTTTATGGTACCTCCATCTTTGACTTCTTCAGTTATGGAACCATCAACTCCAGATTCTAAAGCCCCCCATACACCACATACAATTACCATGCAACTTCTGTACAACCAACTTTTCTTCTACCAAAACCATTTAATAGGAGGACCTTTCTACACCTTCCAATCACTATGTATTCTATCAGGGAGGTCACTATACTACATAGTTGTTGGTAGGTCTCATGAAAGTTGTATGGAGGAATCTGAAGGTGTATGGGGGGCTTTAGTTTATGGTACTTCCAATGTCTACTTTGTTGTTAATGTTACCTCAAATCTGACTTCTTTGTTTATGATACATTCCAATTGGGACTTACCTCCAACTGTGACTTCTTCAGTTATGGAACTTTCAACTCCAATTTCTTAGTTCATGGTACCTTCAACTCTGACTTCTAGAAGCCCCCCATACACCACATACAATTACCATGCAACTTCTGTACAACCAACTTTTCTTCTACTAAAACCATGTAATAGGAGGACCTTTCTACACCTTCCAATCACTATGTATTATATCATGGAGGTCACTATACTACATAGTTGTTGGTAGGTCTCATGAAAGTTGTATGGAGGAATCTGAAGGTGTATGGGGGGCTTTAGTTTTTGGTACCTACAATTTCTTAGTTTATGGTACCTCCAAAAAGGACTCCTAGTTGATGATACCATCAAGCCCCCCATAGACAGGCAGACTTCTCCATACAACTTTCATGAGACCTACCAACAACTATGTAGTATAGTGACCTCCCTGATAGAATACATAGTGATTGGAAGGTGTAGAAAGGTCCTCATATTACATGGTTTTGGTAGAAGAAAAGTTGGTTGTACAGAAGTTGCATGGAGGAGTCTGCCTGTCTATGGGGGGCTTTAGACAATCAGACCAAGCTTGTAAAGACTACACCATGAGTTGCCACTCAACCACTTCAGGAATGGTGTGGGGGATCACACTCAAATGGCGTCTCCAAAAGCATCAATCCACGTGATTGTAATCATTCTAGGGCTCCTGACCACGTTTATTGGCACACCAACACAGTTCAAACACAAAATTACCCTCGCAGGGGTTAATTCAAACAAACGAATATCCTTGAAAATACCAAGCCACCTGGCTTTGCATTGTCCAATATAAATTGGTGTCCTTTCTTGGTTTGGCTTCTCAGCAGCAACAGGCCTGGGCCTCACACGCTCTGTGAGCCCCTTGTAGCAGCTGCCCGGTAACCACAGGCGGGCCCCACACTCTTTGTGTGCCCCCTGTCTCCAACTACCATGAGAGCCGTGTCTCCAACTTCCATCAGGAGCCCTGACACACTGGTCTCTGCTCCTTTTGTGGAGACACATCCTTCTCCACTCGTTTGCAAAAAGGTGTTAACCCTTTGCGTGTTCCTGGGGGAATAGGAAGGCCCACCCAGTTCCATCCTCCCTATCCCAGAGTTTGGAAACCCATAACCAAAATGAAATAAAACACTGTAAAGCAACCAACTGTTGCTGAGCAATACTGTTCTGAACTCCTTCCAGGATACACTCAATGGGATCACAGTCTGTATGTAGGGAAAATATGCCTCTCTGGCAGGACCCATCACAGTGGTCCTGTACACTTGGTGGTGTGAAATTTGTACTTCATTATCAGTTGCTTTTTGAAAAATGCAGTCCTCTTTGACTAAAGTCATGTGGCCTGAAAATATGATACAGTTCATTTTTTGCCTACATAAATTTCCAGGTTCTGATTTAATCTGCTCCTTCTAGAAGTAGTCATGTTAAACTTCTTCTGTAGTTTGAAAGCAGTGCAGGTGCTCATATAAGTCCTTTTTTTAGTAGCTCGAAACATACCACTACATCTATATATATTCAATTTAGCTTAATCCAATTACATTGGAATGTGTCCAATGAGATGATGGTTAAAGATGACCGTGAAATTTGTAGCACATTCAGTGCTCATTCATGCATACAAGTCAAAATTATAATAACGATTGTTGTAAAAATATAAATCCGCAAAAAAGTCATTAAGGAAATAATAGATTAAGATGAATAATACAAAACAATTACAAAAGTAGCAACCTTCTTTTGTATATCTCTATTATTTCTGATCAGAGTCCATGAACACTGTTCTAGATGGTTTTATTGACAATAACTGTATAACAATTTTAATCTGCCATTTTCACAGCGTCAATTTGCCTGCAAGTGTGAGAGACAAAGAGGGAGTACAGCAAGAGTTGATATGTACTTTGTTGTACCTTTTGTTTATGTACTGTCTACTTTTTGGACATTTTCAGTAAATTCAGTGTCTACAGTGTCAGAAGACTGCTTAAAGATAGGGACATGATGAAACCGCAAACACATTGGGTGGAGATGACAAAGGAAAAAAGAAAAGAAAGAATAAACCTAGCTGTTCCTGCCGCTGCAAAAAGCCTAAAGCTGGGCATACATGTCACGATTTTCCTGCGATCGTTTTTTAATCCGATTCGGGAATCGATTTTAATTTACAACATACCATTCATTCAATTTCTGGGCGATTCTATCCTGAAAGTCTCAAATGCACACACACATTTATGGGTTTGGAGTGGTGTTAGCTGAAGAACTGGCCAGTGACCAACAGCACACAAACAAAGGTCATTTCCATAAGAATCATAGATTGATCGCTTAAAACGATCGCATGAGACAACTAATAGCACTCGATTCATGTGCTTTTTATTACAATTATCCATCAGAACAGATCCGTGAACGATCGTTTTTCTGTCCGATTTTTTACAAAATCGTTTGCTTGATCGCTTTTGGCATGCTTCAATTTTTATTCAATCCGATCGTGTGATCGATTTTGATAAACGATCGCACTAAAATTTAACTAAAAATCGTGACGTGTATGCCCAGCTTAACAGATTCATAACCACTTAAAACCTCACAGTAAAGTAACAGCATTATCTATTCATAAATAGTGACTGCATTATTGTGTGATTCAGGTTCCAAAAGGACATCAGGATGTCACTGTCTCTTTCTCCATTGAGGAGAGGAATTATATGGAAGCACAAAAGGATCTGCCATCCCTCACATCATCAGGTAAGAAGAGACCTTTATTGTAGTACTGAAGATCCACATAGATACAAAGATATAAAGATCCAATGTAATCATCAGTCAGTGTTTGTGTTTCCTACAGATGGATCCAGTAACAGGAATACCCCAGAGAGATGTACAAGTCCTTTATATTTTCAAGATTCCATACAGGAAAAAGACAAGATTTCACCAGATGATTTAGTAGGCAGAATCTGCATCTGAATACTTAACACTTCTAAATTTTGAAGTAGACATTTTACAGACTCAATCTACTTCGCTATTTTATTATTGAATTATTAAAATTTTTATTGTGACAACATTTTTTGCAGCGCTGTACATTAGATTAGAGTTGAGATGCAACACAAGATACCACACAGGTACAGGGTATGACATAGGAGGAGTTAAGGACTCTGCCCAATTGGGCTTACACTCCAGTAGGTTGGGGAGCAAATTATACATCTTGGCAAGCCATCATCTTGTGCTGTGCCTTTCAGATTTATTGGTTGGAGTTAACTGACCTTTTTGCACATGGATGAGTTTTAGAGATTTAAAAACGAAACCAGCCATAAAAATATGTTTACCAGCCTCTGTGAATTTTCTATTTTTTGAATGCTGCAATCATTGCATTTTGCAATTGCTACAAAATATTTTTTTTATTTAAAGACTTAGGATAAAGACATAATGTAAAGGAATATTTTTTGTTTAGGCCACAGAAAATTTAAGCCAGCCTGATTGTGAAGCAGATGGAAATCAGGGAACAAAAGACACTGATATAAGCGAGGATAAGGCTTGCAAAGATGAAATAATCCTTCCAGAGACCAGCACAGGTGAGTAATAAACAGTAAATCCAGAGAAGAGTCCCAGATTCTCCTTGTTCAGTCACTACAACAATCTCTCCACCTTCCCCCTCCTCTGTCAGTAGACAGTAATAGGGGGACAGTATGTGCCCAGTGGGAGTCAGGAGACAACAGTCTTTATTACACTCCGGCTCTCCTCCTCACATCATGTCATTGTGTGTTACCAGACAAGAGATGCGATGACTAACACCTTTTATAGTCTCACACTTCATGAACTATCCCTTTAATTTTTAATCACAGACCCTGAAGACATTGTAATGAAAAAAGTTAAAGTTGAAGAAGATGAGGTAATATTTGTCAAAATAAAGGAGGAAGATAACCCTACAGAAATTGGAACAGGTAAGAAAACACTGAGGGTCATTTCACACTAGTCATGCTGCGGCTGTTTTGGGCAGCAATGGACACATTAGCACTGACACCACCATGTCCGTTACTGATCAACCCCCGGGTTTTTTTGCATTGTGCTGAGCTTATTTCTCCCATACAGATGTATGGTTGACTCTTTCAATGTGTCCCCCAAAAATGCCGGCTGCAGGGCATTTGAGGTACTCTGAGATTCTCATAATTATAATTAGAAGTTGCAGCTTCCCACCTCAGTTCCTGGCTGAAAAATGTTCAATATCATCTAGCCATTCTGTTTTTGGCCCAAGAAGGCAACGCCAAATCAGTATGCTATGGGTTTTTCTTGGTGGATTTGTGTGGAAATGCTAAGGAATGTCCATTTTGACAGAAAATATAAGAAAGAAGTTAAGGCCTCTGATACAGATTTCTTCAGATATAAATGAATAATCTTCAGCTTTTGATTACATCTTTTATACAAGCATTGCCATTGATACATGATAGCTCCATGACACTAAGAAAAGTGTGATATATGTCTATATGGGCAAAATAACACTATTAAATGAGGAGACATGAAACCCAGATATGACTTTATTTTAAGGAATGTAAATTCCTATCTATAATCTTTAATATGTATAAATAACTTGTTTTTACGTACACAAATTCAATTACATGGGTTTGAAGTTTGCATTTAGAGATCATTTAACTGTTCTCATGTTTATCTGTTTCTTATTTACTCTAGATGAACAAGACACCAGGAGTAATATGAAGATCTTTTCCATAATTACTATAGATAGTAAAATAGAGGATGACATTGACGAAAATTCTCCGGGAGAAGACCCCATTGACTCAGATACCCATCCATCACTGAACAGCGCAGATCTGCTGTCTGATTCCTCATTGCAGAGTGATAGCTTTCCCGCACTAAGACATTTTGCAACAGAGAAACCTTACTTGTGCTATGTATGTGGAAGATTTTTCTCTCGGAAAACACATTTAATTGAACATGAAAGGACTCACACAGGAGAGAAACCCTTTTCATGTTCAGAGTGTGGGAAGTGTTTTATGCAGAAGTCGGCTCTTGCTCTCCATCAGCGGATTCATACTGGGGAGCTGTACCCCTGTCCAGAGTGTGGCAAGTGTTTTACACGGGTATCCCACCTCATCCCGCACCAGAGGACGCACAGTGGTGTTAAGCCATTTTCATGCTCAGAGTGCGGGAAGTGTTTTCTGCAGAAGTCAGCTGTCACCAGACACATGAGGATCCACACTGGCGAGAAGCCATACTCTTGTTCTATATGTGGGAAATGCTTTTCCATGAAATCTAACGTGATTGAGCACGAGAGAACTCACACAGGGGAGAAGCCCTATTCTTGTTCTGAGTGTGGGAAATGTTTTACAGAAAGGTCCAATCTTGCCACTCATCAGATAATCCACACTGGTGTTCGGCCATATTCCTGTTCTGTCTGTGGTAGAGGATTCACCACAAAAAAAAATCTGCTTAAACACCAGCAAGTCCATACAAACGCTAAGTCACAGACAAGTTTCGAGTGAATTGGTCTTTATAGAAACTTTTTAAAAACAAAATTCACTTCTTGCAGTGGACACAAGCTTTCAGATGAGTCAACTGTTTTGGGGGGGGTTTGCCACATTTGCTGACATTACAGTTTTCTTTGTGTTTATGTTTATATTGATTTACAATGATAGTTTGGTAGTCATGGCAAGTGAAATCGTTCCAGTTTTCTTTTTGTATTCCGTTTTAAGGTTTTCTTTTTTGGCTTGTGCAGTGTTCATCTAGGTTAGAACAGTGATAAGTAGTGATGCCTTGCAGGCAGTTTGGCCACGAATATGGTTGTTCGCCCACCTTCTAGCCGGCGAGCAGTACGGGTGTTTGACCTGCCCCATTCGCCGGCGAGAAGGGGTCCTCTATTCTTCCTCCGGCAGGAAGAATCTGTTCACTAGAAGATATAACCTTTAGGAACAATACAAAAAACTATATCTTACACATGTTTTAGGGTTTAGCAAACTTGTTCCAAATATTCATATATGTACCTATATTTCCACAGAGGGTGGCACTATTTATGAGTGTTTAGAAAAATAGGCCCACACAGGAAATACTGAATCTTAACTCAGTTAATATGGGACTCGTGGTTCTTTATTATGCTATGGATGACCTGGTTTCACTGACAACAATATCTAACCCACAAATAGCAATCGTATGGATTGCTATGGTACATAGTTTGATTAGAGCACATTTACTCTTATAAACCAGTTTCTTTGCCAGCCTTGCAGCCTATTTTGTAAAATGGTGTTACCTGGGTCTTTTGCAGCTTATTAAGGTAACATAGCCTGTGGTTTCTTGTGTGGCAGGATTACTAATGAGAGCATATTTACACCAATCTAAGAGGAAACTCGAACCTTTGGTCGATTATCCCTAAAGGTGAATTCTTCTTTACCATTACAACATATGTAAGGATATTTTCTTATCTACCCCACTGACCATTTAACTACTTTAAACAAGGAAGGTTTCATCTCTGAGTCTCTCTAGTCAGAACATGAGTAGGTTAAAATTACATTGAAATCAAAGTTTTATTTGATTTGTATTTAAAATGCTGTGTAAGGAGTAGAAATACACTATAACATGTTAGAAAATATCAAATACAATATGTAATTAACAAAACACGATTTTTAGTATTGGTAAGGTGGGACATGACTGGCCTGTGATATTAAACAATGTCATGTCTGCTATTTCTATGCAATAAAATAAAAGTGAGAAAGAAATAAGTTTTAGGTTCTATATATACACCACTGAAGTATGAAGCATGGAAAGGGCAAATAGGAGTAACATTAGCCAGCTGACAAGAGACGGCTGTCAAGTGAATCAAAACGTTTTACATATTGTGTAATAATTGGGAACACTAGACAAAATATTTAAATTTGCTTCAAAATATATACTGTATGTATTATTTGTTTACAACACACAGAACAAAAACCTGAAAGGACTTGTGATATAAAGACTGACCAGGAAGACATTTTATAAAATCTTTATAAAGTTGGCTCATTTTTTATTAAATAATATTCATGGAAACTAGGTCTGGTTCACGGCTCGCATTGGTGTGTTGTAGCTTTATTTATAGAATTAAATATTTATTTTTTATTTCAATCCGCACCACAATGCGCACTACCATGGCTTTTAGTTAAGACATCATTGCCATAGCTTAGAAACACCTTCATTCATAGGAACTAACCACAGAGTGGAGTAACACACTAAACAATACATTAAAAAGAGTGTACTTGTACTCAGCAGAATACTTTATTTGTAGTATCCATACCTTACTTTATTTACTTTATAAATATTAATACTAAAAATACAGTGGACACTTGACTTACAACCATCTTGACTTCCAACTAGTGATGAGCGGCATAGGCAACATTCGTATTCGCGGCATGCCGCAAATTTTTTGGAAAACATTCGGAAAATATTTGATATTTCTGCAATATTCTTCTTATTGTGAAAATCGCCGAATATATGTTTAACTTGCATTGAGGGGCGTGTTGAAAAAAAAATAGTGAATTTTGTACACCATCTTGGACACGTATTTTTAAAAGTGTTGATTTTCACAATATTCAGTATATTCGCATCACCCCAATATTGGATTTAAAAACTGTTGATGGTCGCAGGGAGTGTTGCTAAGCTCTTGTTACAGCCTTCCCATTCGTCCACTTGCATTGAGAGGCGTGTGTAATGAAAAAAAAAATACAGAATATCCGGAATAGCGAATATTTGGCAATATATTCACCATCTTCGCAAATTTCGGAATTGCCGATATTCGCGATTAATATTCGGAATCCGAATATTCGCGATCATCCCTTCTTACAACAAACCATTGGGAACGAATGAAGTTCTCAAGTCAAGACTATAATAATTAATAAAAGTACCAATATTGTGTTATGAACTACCCAAAGCACCCCTTACCTCACCTTTTCATAATAATGAATAGTGATGAGCGGCATAGGCAACATTCGTATTTGCAGCATGCCACAAATTTTATGGAAAACATTCAGAAAATATTATATTGCGAATATCGCGAGCACAATTTTTAAAGTGACGATTTTCGTCACAAATATTCATTTAAAAAACTGTTGATGGTGTTGCTAAGCTCTTGTTGCAGCCTTTCCCATTCGTCCACTTGCATTGAGAGGCGTGTGTAATGGATAAAAAATACAGAATGTCCGGAATTGCGAATATTCGGAAATATATTCACCATCTTCGCGAATTTACGAATTGCCGATATTTGCGATTAATATTCGGAATTCGAATATTCGCGATCATCAGTAGTAATGAAGTGTTGTATAAAGTGTGTTATCTACCAGAAACACCAATCATTTTCCTGGTGTTCTCACCAAAAAGTTACAATGTTCTAAGCCTACCAGAAACAACATTTTCAACTCCATTGACATGATTGTCTAAGAGTGGATGACAGGAAGAGAGGTTATTGTTGGGAAGGGTCTCCTTCCATATCTCTATCAGGAATCTAGGCGTGTTCTATCTTTTTCTTCTTGGAATAGTCTGTAGACTTTTGTAGATTGGTAATATGGTCCATTATAACATGCTGGACTTTTTAGTGCGAACGGCCACATGACCCCCCTTCTCATATTTCTTTACTCAGAGTGCAGCTTATAAATACTTCTTTAAACATCCTGGGTCTTTGTTTACAACCTCCGAAGCAGAAACACATTTTGACCTTGGCCATAATTATTGTTGTAAGTCAAGACTTTTGTTGTAAGTTAAAACTAACATTTTGAGTGTAACTCAAGTTGGTCTTAAGTCAAGCTGGTTGTAACTCAGGGGCCCACTGTACTAAACAATGTGTGGATCTGATCGTGTGAAGAGAGGCTAGTCAGCCATCTTTGCAGTATCAGCTGAGCTGAAGCCCATACTGCAGAGTGACCTAACAGGTGGTAGGTCCGCTTTAAGTATATGACTTCAGGACCCCTGCTATAAATAATTTCAGTATTCCCAGTACTGTCCAGTAGACCACATTTAAGTTGATGTGTGTTTTAAACCTTGTGCTAGAAGGTCTGTAACGTTCTTTCTCTATGTTCCACCATGACTGTGCTCCTGTACAGAAAACAAGCTTTAAAGCATTCTTTGATGTGAAGAAATTGTTGGAAAGACTTTCTACAAGAAGGGGGTACAACATCAAATTCATGCACATAGTTTAGTTGTGACAACTGTATATTACAGTATTTCATAAATTTTAGAAATCTCCTCAAACTTACAGTTGTGCCTACAGAACATTAATTAAAACTTTAAATATTCCATAAAGTGGCACCATTTTGAGAAAAGTAAGAAGGCGGCAATCTCTGGTCCCTCTTGAAAATGCTAGCTTTTTCAAATAGTTACACCGGAATGGCAATGGACACCCGTGAATAGTAATGGCCAAAATGTCCGATCTGCCTGTTTGCGGACAGACCTGGCCTAAGTTTGTCAATCACTACTCGTGAATATCTTTTGTCCCAACTCAGGTCAACCTACCTTATTCTCAAACATTACTAAACTCCTTCAAGAATTTTCTGTCGGTATGTTGATATTGGGTGGAAATTTCAATGTCCCACTTAATCCCAGTTAAAATTCCTCAACTAGTGCCTCCTCCCTCACTTTCACTCCAATCCTTAGCACTTCATGATGCGTGGAATGTCTTGTGCCCTTCAACAAAAGACTATACCTTCGCCC
>CM070037.1:9090506-9105385 GCA_036250615.1 Ptychadena robeensis | reverse complement strand
TGTTCTCTGGCTGATCAAAGTTTTGTGCGAGTACGAACGGTTGCTCCAGATGGGCGCGTTGCTCCAGATGGGCGCGTGACCACCAAGCGATCATCCCGAATGCGCATGGTGATCATTCGCAAAATCGGCCGCAGATTGAAGCTCTATGGCCGGCTTTAGAGGTACAGAAAAAAAAATATTTTTGGGGGGGAAAAAAAATTATTATTTATTTTTTTTATAAGTTTACACTTGTTTTCTTTTGATTTGGATTGGATAAAACATGTATAAAACATTTATCCAATCCAATCAAAATAAAAACAAATGTAAAAAAATGATGTCTCCGGCTATTTCCGGATCAGCTCGGGTGCAGCCGGAGATGATCCCACTAGCAGAAACGCTCAGCGGGAGTGTTTCTGCTAGCAGGATCCACTTTTGAACTGGATTATAGAAAGACATTTCTATAATCCAGTCCAAAAGTAAAAAAAAAATATTTAAAAAACGAGACCGGGTCCTGCCTCCGTTATGTCACTCCGGGACCCGGAAGAAGCCGGCGACGGAGGAAGATCGCGATGGCGGTGGACCAGGTGAGCTCCCACGCTGTGCCCGAACCCAGTTCGGGCGTATCGCTAATTGCAGCGTCCCTTTGCCCGAACTGGGTTCGGGCATATCGCTAGGGAGGTTAAATACATTATAACATACAACACAACAAGCACATGAAAGTTCTTTTTTCCCCTCATACACAACACACTATATTGACAGAAAAACACAGAATTGTAGACATTTTTGCAGATTTATTAAAAAAGAAAAACTGAAATATTACATGGTCCTAAGTATTCAGACCATTAGCTGTGACATTCATATATTTAAAGATTATACTCAAAATAAAAAAACAGACATACATTAAACAAACACAATACTCACCTGCCAGCAGTTCAGATGCTGGGAAACTGCCACACAAAAAAAAAACACACTAATTATCTTCACTTGCTTGCAGAAGGCATGCTAGCATCTTGGCTCCTGGCATCTGCACACTTCCGCCCACACTGACCACCCCCCTCTCCTCCCCTCACCTCTCCACCTCCTGTGTCTTCTGACCGGAGCATCACGGACTCGTAGGGGGGGGGGGGGTTTGTGAAGAGGGGGAATCGTCTGCTGACGATTTCCTGCCTATAAAAGATCTCCCAGACACCACTTCGGCTGCCTAGGCAAGACGTAAGGCAGTGGAGGGGGAGCACTCCTGACAAGCTTCTTTCCAGCTATCAGAAGAAGATTTGTTTACTACAATCAAGGATCTCAGCATTATCGGCTTAGCTGCAGCTGATAATGCTGAGTGACCTCCCAGGTGGTAGGTCCGCTTTAACTCAGGTGCGGTCCATGTCCTCAGATCATCCTTGAGATGCTTCTACACATTCATTTGAGTCCAGCTGTGTCTGATTATACTGTTTGGACTTGATTAGGAGAGCCACATACCTGTCTATATAAGACCTTACAGCTCACAGTGCATGTCAGAGCAAAAGAGTATTATGAGGTCAAAGGAACTACCTGAAGAGCCCAGAGACAGAATTGTGGAAAGGCACAGATCTGGCCAAGGTTACAAAATAATTTCTGTGGCACTTAAGGTTCCTAAGAGCACAGTGGTCTCCATAACCCTTAAATTGAAGACGTTTGGGACAGGATGACTAGTTGCAATCGAGGGAAAGATGAATGCAGTCAAGTACAGGTATACGCTGGAGGAAAACCTTCTCTAGAGTGCTCAGGACCTCGGACTGAGCCGAAGGTTTACCTTCCAACATGACAATGACCCTAACCACACAGCTAAAATAACGAAGGAGTGGCTTCACAACAACTCTGTGACTGTTCTCAATTAAACCCAATTGAGCATCTCTAGAGAGACCTAAAAATCTACCAACATTTACCATCTAACCTGACAGAACTGGAGAGGATCTGCACGAAGGAATGGCAGAGGATCCCCAAATCCAGGGGTGAAAAACTTGTTGCTTCATTCCCAAAAAGACTAATGGCTGTTTTAGATGAAAGGGTGCTTCTACTAAAAATAGAATACTTAGGACCATGTGATAATTCAGTTTTTCTTTTTTTAATAAATCTGCAAAAATCTCTACAATTCTGTGTTTTTCTGTCAGTACGGGGTGCTGTGTGTACATTCATGAGGAAAAAAAGAACTTACAAATGTGAGCAAATGGCTGCAATATAACAAAGAGTGAAAAATGTAAGGGGGTCTAAATACTTTCCATACCCGTCTAAATACTTTCCATACCTACTGTATATACATTTTCCTACCGGTTACATGTAACAATACCATTAATTATTACATGTAGCTGATATACATATGACATATATGTTTTGCATAAGTGTTGGTGAGGTACCACTACAAATGCAACACATATAAAAAATATAACCCCCCCCCAAAAAAAATCACATTACATGAATTTCAATTTGACCGTTCTGCCATTCCTCCTGCGATCAGACACCAATTGGGGAGACTCAACTTCTCCAACACAAGTGGAGTACATTAGGCATGTTCATAGATTTGAGTCCCTTAAATGTTTTTTTGTATTTCTCTGTTGATGTGGCCACTCGACGATCCACACGACCATTCGTCTGCGAGTCTTTGTGGAATCTTCCAATATGACAATTAATTGAGGGAAATACTCTGGTCAGCAATTTGATGAGACAATAGGTTAAGCCTCCCATACACGTTCCGATTATTCTCCCGACCGATTTTTCGTCCGATCGGGTCACCCGATTTTCACCTAAAATGTTATGGTCGGTCAGCTGGCACGAAAAATCGGAATTAGAATTATCACCGATCGATCAGCCCGACCCTATTTATTAACAGCAGATCGACCAAAATTTACAGACAGGTCCGAAGCGGTCCCGACCGATCTTTCGGCAGATTTTGAGAAATCTGGATCGGTCGATTACATAATTCCGAATCCGATTAATCTCCCGATCCATAAATCTCCCGACCACGTTGGTTGGTCGGGCAAAATTCGTACGAAAAATCGGAACGTGTATGGGGGGCTTAAGTCATTCTGTTGTTTGTCTTGCAATTTTAGAGTGACTTGGAATTGTGATTTTGGGAAGGAAACATCTGAGGTTTGGTTTCTTGACGATTTCTAGGAAATGCATCCTCGACATGTCACCTTAAGCCCCCCATACACCCTACAATTTTATCAGTTAGTTTCTGTACAATCTATACTTTTGTTCTGCCAAAACCATGTAATATCAGCACCCTTCTAAACTTTGCAAGCAATATGTATCCTATCAGGGAGTACCCGGCTCTACATAGTTGTTGGTAGATCTGAAGAAAATTGTATGATGTGATCTAAAAGTGTATGGGGGCTTTTCAAAGTTAGCATATTAGATGGTTTTGGTTTAAAAAAAAGCTGTTTGAACATAAATTGTCTTGTAAAATTGTAAGGTGTATGAGGGCCTTAACAGGCAGCTTAGAGGGTTATGTGCCTCTCTAGGTTATCCTTATGCTTTGTTAACACAACTCTCTTTGTTTCAAACACAGGAATGATCTCATGCCAAGCTCATTATGGCAAGTTGGGGCAAACTGTCAAGTATGTTTGCAGACCTGCTGCACCAATTCCTTGAGCTGTATAGGGACCTTCCCTGTTTGTGGAAGATCAAGAGTGCTGATTATTCAAACATGATTAAAATAGAACAG
Organism: Ptychadena robeensis; assembly: GCA_036250615.1. Lineage (NCBI taxonomy): Eukaryota > Metazoa > Chordata > Amphibia > Anura > Ptychadenidae > Ptychadena > Ptychadena robeensis. Next base: position 9,101,712 of record CM070037.1, on the reverse strand, counting down.
GCCTATCAGCAGCTTCTCAAGCTGTGTCAGACCTACTTGCCTGGATGTGAAAAACAAAATAGAATGATAGAATGCCACTGGTAGAGATGTAGAGAAGGGCTCTGGTAACATTTGAAAAAAAAAAGTTTTGCTCTAGCACATGTAGTTTTTGCATACATTCAATTCAAAGTTAAAGTCGGAATTTCGATTTTCGAAATTTTTATTGGACTTTGAACTTTATTTGTGCAAAAGTTATTTATGTTAGAGACATACTTCTTTTTTGTAGTATAGCCCCAATCCTTCTCTACATATCCAGCAAGTTTGGTGATGATACCATGTTCAGGGGCTTTGAAATTAACTCGAAATCGTCATTTTTTTTTTTAAAAGATCGACCATTCCTAGCCACTGGCAGCCCTGACCCCCCTCACACTGCATCACTCCGCCATATTATACAGATGATACAGTGCTCCCTGACTAGTGATGAGCGGCATAGGCAATATTCGCATTTGCAATATTTTGTGAATAATTTTACTAATATTCAATTCAATATTTGACCCCCATCATACTGCATCACTTCACCATATTATACAGATGATACAGTTACTCTAGCATCCCTGACCCCAATCACACTGCATCACTCCACCATGTTATACAGATGATTCAGTGCCACTGGCAGCTCTGACCCTCAAGTGGCTTGCACCTTGCATTGCTCGCTCTCTATTTACTTTCATGCCATCTTCTGTTTATGGTAGACTTGGTTATTGATAGACTGACCTCTTGGAGAGTGATGTCATTTGGTTTTCTGTTGTGAACTGGTTTCTCTTAATAATGCAATCATTCAAAATTGATGTCTACCGTGGACATCCAGGCCTTTTTTTTACCTTGCTGAGTTCAGAGTTTGTTTTCTTTCTCATTATGTACCACACTGTAGATTTACAATCAGTTAAAATGAGGTTCTGGAGGAGAAATCGTCTGACACCGAAACCTAAAGAATATAACATGGATTATCTGGTGATCACCTGTAAAGGGGTGGGAGCTGATGGGCAAATTGTGATAGATAAACAGGGTTGTGTTGAATATCTCCAAAAAAAGAAGGTCTTGAGCGGGTATTCCAACTATACAGTGCTTGGTACCTATTGCATCTTGTGCTGCTTACTCCAGAAGGAGCATGCAATGGGCAAGAGCATCAGAAATGGACCATAAAGCAATAAAAGCATGACTGTAGCATTCATAACAAGCAAAAAAGAGTAAATATAAAGTTGTGATTTTTCAGTACATAAAATATAGATCTAACAAATTATTTTTTTTTTGCTTGTTACAACTTTCATGAATGAAAAATTTGGAGCTGACCAGCATTGTCAGTGACAATTTGTCATTCTGCCATAGACATTAAAAAACACATCTCTGTGTAAAATATTCTTTTTTCTTTAGATTTAACCATTGATCCCCCTCTGGCACGACACTGTCCAGGTGGTTGCGCCTTTTTTATTGGTATTATGGCTACAATTATGACTAAACTATAATAGTTTTAGAAGTTCACCTCCAGAAATTAATGTGACAGCGGGTATTGGTGAACCAGTGAATCGAACTTGCGCAAACAGCCACAGCTGTTGGATGTTTGTCCATCACTAATCATACGTTTTCTCTTTCCCATCTACACCGTGCCAAGCCCTACACAATTTTCTATTTGCTGCCTTACATATCAGTCAATAAATAATGGTATGGTGTGTGGGGGGCATTACCTAGGCCAGACTGATTGCTAGTGTTGTCCATCTAAGAACGGCCACTCCTCAAGTGAAGACACTCCTAAAGCCAGGCTAGAAATGCAAAGTGTGTAGAAGACTAGACTTCCGCTTTAATGCCTATTGCCTGGGCATAGGTGCACCTTAGAATAACAATAACAGAAAGATTCACTAAAAGCAGCCATACATGGTTCCATATTCCTGTTCAATCGACCAAAAGAAAAAATCCAAAATTTACACCAACTAAACAGGAATCAATGCCTGCGCACCTGGAATGATCAACCAAAAGTGATTGATACATATCAAACAAAAATGTTTGGACATATGGGTAAATTCCACTTTCATCACCTAGCGTTTAAGATGAACTGGGATCGTTAAAACATATCTGTGCAGCTGAAAATGGCAGCGATTCTGCTTTCTTCACCCTTTGTTCGATTCTGATACCACCCCCTCTGTCGAATTGGCAGGGCTGTCGTGCCTTTTATAAGGGGTATAACGTTTCATATATATTCTTATTTCTCATATCTATTGGCATTCATATATATGCCATTTTGATTTGTCTTCTCCATTTTGAAGTTAGTAAGAGAGTTATGCAAGACGTGTTTCCAGGTGGTTCATGTAAGAACCATAGACGTTCTTATTATATTATCAGGCCTGTCCTTGGAAACGTTAAAGATGTTTGAGAAAGGCCCGTGGTATCTGTCTGGAACACAGTAAGTTACAAAAACAGGCATGTGATTATTTTTAAAATCAAGCAAGCATTGTTCATAATGTAACATTTGTTCTTGAATTCTTAATATTAAAATATAATTTTATTGTATAATTTATAGCATACTGCCATCCAGCGACCTAATGGTAACATTACATTTTTTTGGCCTAACAGGTTAACTACTAATTAAGTAATATATAATAAGGAAATTTGTATGATGCAATTGGACGATCCAAATGCTTTCGTGGTGTGTCTGTTAGGTAAAGTTTTTCTTAAAAAGGGAGGCATGGGGATACTTAAAAAATTCCGGCCATCCAAGAGGAGATCCTGCCACTAACATACCAAAGAAAGTTCCAGCCAGCACAACCAGGGGGATCCAGCCATTGGAATGCGAGGTCTCATTGCCCACTATCTTGGTAAAGTATATGTTTTACATTATATTTCTCAACAAGCTGTGGTGATACTTAGAAGTTCTCTTCTTGTTTGCAGAGGTTAAAGCTAGTATTATCTATGATTAGACCTCTTGCTGAAATGCATACATCAACCAGGCCACTTCCATAGATTTATAGCAAAACTCTGGCAGTTTGCCACGACCATAGCTTGTTACCTTGGAGAAATAATTGCATTTATCTAGGATTTTGGCATAAACCTTGCAGAGGTTAGGTTTCATGTATTCCCTGCGTGTGTGATCTGTAAAATAACTGAGTTTTTAATGCCTCGCCTACATTTAACCGTGACACCATATACTGTATGTTGAGTTATTACATGTTGATGTTGTCATTCTGATATCTGACTTGCTGGTCATATATATCTTGTGGTATTATTATCTTTTATTATATATGTATATATCTCTGTGTATGCTAAATAAATATTTAGGTTGTGTAATCAACAAAACAGAGCGGGAATAATCACACAAACATGCTAATGGAGGGGTGTCAGTTTCCAAGCCCACGTGTGTACAAGGGAGGGCAGAAAAATCAAACAGAGTACTGTGCACTCTGTTGCGATCGCCCGTTATGGGCTGACTGATAGGTTAACCATACACTGTACTTTCTCTGGATTCCCCGCCTTACCTTCTTCATGTCGCCGATGGCATCAATGACAACGGTCATCTGGCCTGGGAAACCGACCCCCCTCCATTATAATGAGAGTCTATGGCCCTTCTCGCCTCTTCGATGTCACTGATGACTTCAAACATAAGGTGCTGGAGAACTGGTGAGTCTGCCCGATCCCAGCTAGGGCAGAGTTTGTTTTATTAACAAACTCTGCACCAACTGGGTATGGGCAGACCGCCAAGGAGTTTAAGGTGAAGGAAGTGATTGGTTTTAAATGGATCACACTCACTGTGTGGTAGTACAATCGTTGTTTGACTGATGAGACAATCAAATCACAAAATAATCGACCCGTGCATGGCTACCTTAACAGTAAATATTAGGTGAATATTACATAAACTGATTTACCAATATACCCCTAAGTGATTAAAAATCTCAAATATTATAATTTTGCGACACAGTGAAAAATCTTCTACTTAAGGCCATTTGTTCTGATGTGGCTGCCAAAGAGCAGATTTTGTTTCACCTCCTAATCTCTTGGATATGAAAAAATAAAAATATCAAAGAAGACAGCAAAAAAAAATGACAAGGTTTTTACCTTAAATATACAATGTAAGGCTAAAATTGAATCTGCTCATATTTTTCTTTGTCAATATGTTAAGAAAATTATTCAATACAATTTCCTTCTACAAACTTTCTTTTATTTTCATTGCATGTTATTATATACCTAGTCGAAGTCCAGCACTTAGATCAATATTTCTTTGCTAAGGAATACAATGTTGTGTTAATGAGTATGCAAACCAACTACACAGTCATGTCCTTTGATACCTTGGTTTCTTTGGAGTCTCTCTCTCTCTGCAGAAAAAATAACTAAAATATTTACCCATTCTATTCCTGGTATAGCACACATCTTCAGTTAAGACAAGTCGGTATAAACCTAAATTAAAAAGTAAACCAAAAACCTTTTTTACCATCCCAGACTGAGCCAATTGGTGTGTCACTCGGTCACCACTCCATTGACAGGGCTTCAGGCAAAAAGGACAGTTCTGGTAATCCAAAAAGCAGTGGGTGGGAGTAGGTATGATCAGATCCTGACAGCATAATCAGCAGTAAGGATAGGTACGTGTCCTGCAACATCTTCTCATCCAAGGTGGTTATATGGAATTGAAAAGAAACCGTTATTTATATTTTTTTTGTACCGAGTTCAACTCGGCACAGGGGTGGTGCTGTGCCTTTGATGGAGTATAAATATGAATTATAGGAGGGGCCACAGGTCTTTTGCCTGCGTTTATCTGGGCTAGGGGTAGAGCAAGAAGGTCTCACCCTGAGATACAACCCTGAAAAGAAGCCAACACCCCTTTTGGAATAGCTAGCACGTCACCTCTCCTTCCACTACCTGCTCACTTGACCCTATACCCGCTGATCTTCTTAAGACCCATTCTACCACCCTTGCCCTGGCACTGACAACTATTCAACATCTCCCTTTCCTCTGGTATCTTCCCATCATCCTTCAAACATGCCATAGTCCTCCCCATACTAAAGAAGCCATTGCTTGATTCCTCTCTTCCCTCTAGCTACCGTCCTATCTCTCTTCTTCCTTTTGCTTCAAAACTACGAGCACCTCCTTTACAAAAGACTCACAGACTATCTGACTGTGAATTCCCTCCTTGACCCCCTCCAATCCGGCTTATGACCTTCTCATTCCACTGAGACAGCCATCACTAAAGTTGCCAACGATTTGCTCACTGCCAAGGCCCAAGGCAACTTTTCCCTTCGTCTTCTGTTGGATCTCTCCTCTGCCTTTGACACTGTTGACCACCTCTTCTTCTACAGACCTTGCGCTCTATCGGTATTCGTGACTCTGCTCTTTCCTGGTTCTCCTCCTACCTGACTGACCGCTCTTTCCAAACCTCCTTCAATGGTTCTTCTTCTCACACCCCCCTCCCTGTTGGCGGGACACAAGGTTCAGTCCTTGGCCCGGTTCTTTTCTCCCTCTATACCTCCTCCCTTAGCAAACTCATCTCATCCTTTGGTCTGCAATACCATTTATATGCTGACGATACCCAAATCTACCTATCCACCCCGGCCTTTACTCCCTCTGTCCTGGACAACATCTCTCACTGCCTATCGGCCATCTCTTCATGGATGGCTGACAGATTCCTTAAACTCAACCTGAGCAAAACAGCATCATCTTTCCTCCATCACCTTCCAAGCCTCCTCCCCCCAACATCTCACTTACAGTAAATAACACCATCATCTTCCCCATTCTACAAGCTCGCTGCCTTGGTGTCCCCTTCGACTCTGCACTCTCCTTTACTCCCCACATTCAGAACATCGCTAGATCCTGCCACTTCCATTTCCGCAACATCTCCAAAATCTGCCCCTTGCTCTCCCCAGAGACCACCAAAGTCCTGGTACATGCTCTCATCATTTCACGTCTGGACTACTGTAACACCGTCCTCTCTGGTCTTCCTCTTACTAGACTATCACCTCTCCAGTCCATCATGAATGGCGCTGGCAGACTAATTTACTCCTCTAACTGCTCATCTGCTGCAAATCTCTACACTGGTATCCAGTTGTCCAGAATCAAATTTAAAGTTCTGTGCCTTGTTTTTAAATCACTCCACACCTTCTGTCCTCCTCACATCTCCAACCTGGTAGACAAATACACCCCTAACTGCCCTCTCCACTCCTCCAGTGACCTGTTAATGACATCCCCACTCATAACCTCATCACACACAAGGCTTCAGGACTTCTCTAGGGCTGCTCCTACTCTCTGGAACTCTCTCCCTCATCCCATTAGACTTGTTCCTACTTTTGGCACTTTTAAAAAAGCCCTAAAACTCACCTCTTCAGTCTCGCATATCCATCTTCTCATTCCTAACATCACCACCATGCCAGTCCCATCCCCCCGACCTATTGTATACCTTGTTCCTCAACCTATTAGATTGTAAGCCCAACCGGGCAGGGTCCTCAACTCCTTCCTATTTCATACCTGTGTGTTATCACGTGTTTGTATCTCCACTCTAATGTATTGTACAGCGCTGCGTAATATGTTGGTGCTATATAAATAAATGATAATAATAATAGCACCTCACCACCCAAGGTCTTGTTTACAACTGTATACCATAAACATTAACCTGTCTCCGGGTTCAGTGAAAGACTGTACACATAAAATTTTGAGTAGTAATTAAACCTGTGCTTTATGCTGACCGGTGTGTGTTGGACAGAGGCCTGTGTATAGACGTTATCCTTATCTTTAAGGAGAGAAAATCTGCTGCTGAGGAGAGGGAGATTTTCAAGGCTGAGGTTTAAACCCCAGTACAGTAAGGAGAGAGTTCACTAGTATACCACAGAGAAGTCACAGTCTCAGTGTGCTCTTATACCCTGCTTATAGGCCAAATAGATGATTGGCTGGATTGAGGGTTTTTTTCTCAATAAGAGAGTCCACCCAAAAAGTGTGTGTAGAACCCAACAAGGAATGGGGAAGGGATGTTAGACACAAGGACCAGTGAGGAGCAGTATGAGGTGATATACTATTAAGGACTGAAGCCCCCCATACATCTTTAGATCATTCCATACAGTTTCCTTTAGATCTACCAACAACTATGTAGTGCCGGGTCCTCCCTGATAGAATACATAGTGATTGGAAGGTTTAGAAAGGTCCTCATATTACATGGTTTCGTAGAAGAAAAGTTGATTAGTCAGAAATTGTATGGTAAGATTGTAAGGTGCATGGGGGCTTTTAGCCATGTGTTAACTCAATGTATTGGGAGGATAGACTTACTATTGGGGTCACTAGCTTTTGGTTGATCCCAATATGTAACACATACCATCCAATTAGCAACCTTGATGTGTCGAAGTGCAGGTGGAGATATTCATTCACTGTCCCCACGTAGTGTTGTGAAGGTCGCACTCTCTTCGCCTAGAATATTCTGCTTAGTTGGATGCCAAGTCCCAAAATTCTTTGGAGATAAGATTCTAATAGGTATATTAGTGGTAAACCAAAAAAAATGGTATCTATGATTTGAATTTGCCTTCATGTACTATGTAAACATGATGTATTGTCTCAGATCCTTTCAATAAAGTCATAAAAAAAAAAAGGCTTCTTGGAGGCGCCCATATGGTGATTAAAAAAAAGTCCTTTATTTGCTAAAAAGAGGTATGTTCTAAATACATCAACGTTATACAAATGCACTTTACACCTAGACAAGACAATAGACACATTTTTGGGGTCAGAGTTATTTTATATATTTTGTTGCATTAACATTACTCAGTTTGCTTTTAATATAGAGATACAACATTACAGGAGGAAGATATATGTAAGAAGATTATATAACAAGTAATTAGTCCATGTCTCAATTTTGTTCTAAGGTTTGTTAAACATCCAACGAATTGGTTACATCCATAGCATAGAAGATTTATTCAGTTGATTGAGTAATAGTATGACTGCTGTTAACATGTAAAGTAAAAAATAACATATTCCTCTGTCCCTATAACTTTCGATCTCCCCCAGATTATTCTTCTGGTTTGAAAATCCTAGGTAGTCCTAGCTGCTTCCATGCCATCCAGTCTTCATAGTGTCTTTCAACTTTTGAAATGAACTTGTACATTGGCACATACCTGGCTATTAGTGGAACATTTTCAAAAGACTGCTAATGTCATGTCACATATTAGGAGATAAAGTTCCTGAAGTCCTAGACGTGTTAAGGCTTCATTGGTGGGAAGGAAGACAAGGATGACTGATCTCCAGATTTTTACTTATCTGTAGGTCTCTGCTTGAAATCTCTTCATCCTTCTGAGAATTCTGACAAAACAGATGTTTGATATCTATGGTATTGCTTTATATCTATTTTGATAAAAACATTAACACGTCATGCCTTGTTCTTAAAGTGTTGCACCTTTGATTTGTAGGTAAACTAGGATTAAATATTTGCATCTCTCCATATAAAAAATGTGATAGGGAAACACAAAAACTTAAAAAACTCATTTAACAGTCAGACAACTACACACCCCTTATAGTACTCAAGTATTAGAATAAAGGGTAATTGAAGGTGCCTACAGGTAAATCTGTATTAAAACTTAATGCGTGTTGTACTCAAAAATAATATAAGATGCTTCAATCTCTGATGGGAGCAACACCTCCATCCAACACAGAATCAAAGTATGCATCTATCTTTGACTTTATATTTCCTGGTTCTACTTAAAAAAAATTGTTCTCCAATCTGACTTGTCAGTGGAGCCCCGCTCATGTACTCAATAAAGATCAGAGCTGAATGATAGGCTGCCAGTAGCATCTCTTCCATCCAGATAACACACTGCATAGGAGATCTACCTGTGGGCGGATCTTTCTTCTGGCTGTGTATTACTGTGTGTAAACTGGGCTGCTTTAGCTTAACTTCTAGACAGTGCAGATTGCAGATCTGCAATCTGTACTGTATTGGGAGTTGGGCACAAGCTGCCCACCTCACATACAGCTCTGCCAGTCAGGCCTTTTTAACTCCTACTTTTCCAGTTGGAGCATGGAGCTTTAGCAAGCAGAGTAGGTCAGATGCTCCAAAGTATAGGGTGCATCCTATACATCAGAGCGTTATATAGTCCGAAACAAATATGGTAGAACTCAAAACACACCGATGCTCCTGGTCTCTTAAATAAACTTATTCAGTCCTTACTTTTAGAAATTATGATGCAGCCTGGGTTAATAGTGGAGCAAAACAGGATTTTGATTAAGGATTCGTAGGACTTTAGAAAAACAATCGTCTTAAGGCTTGTTACCACTAGATTTGTCATGGCCGTTCATGTCAATGGGCGTGATCCGGGGAGACAAATCGATCTAGGGGAAAACGAGCTCTTAAATTAAAAAGGTGTGGTATCCTTGCTTCATTACATGGGAAGCCCATATTTGGATACCTGTACTCAATTTCCACATTCTGTCACTGAAAGCTGTTGCTCCTTGTGGGAACCAAGATGAGACAAAAGGTACGATTTCTTTGAGAACCGTTTCCCACATTCAGAACATGAATATGGCTTCTCCCCTGTATGAACTTTTTCATGTGTGATTAGAGATGATCGTTCTGAAAAACATTTTCCACATTCTGAACATGAATACGGCTTCTCCCCGGTGTGAGTCCTCTGATGTTTGACAAGATTTGATCTTTCTGCAAAACATTTCCCACATTCAGAACAGGAAAAGGGCTTAACCCCCGAGTGTGTTCTTTCATGTGAAATGAGGTGGACTCTCTGGATAAAGCTCTTCCCACACGATGAACATGAATATGGCTTTTCTCCTGTATGGTTCCGCTCATGTGATAGAAGATGCGCCCTCTGTGTAAAGCTTTTTCCACAATCCAAACAGGAGTATGGCTTCATCCCTGTGTGAATTCTTTGATGTAAAACAAGAGTTTCTCTCTGGCTAAAACATTTCTTACACTCAGAGCAGGAATATGGTTTCTCCCCAGTGTGAGACCTTTGATGAGAGGTTAGAGTTTCTTTCCGAGAAAAAGATTTCCCACATTCAGGACAGGAAAATGGCTTCACCCCAGTGTGTGTTCTCTGATGCAAAATAAGAATGTCTTTCCGAGTAAAACACCTCCCACACTCCGTACAGGGAAATGGCTTAACCCCAGTGTGAGATCTTTGGTGCAAGATTAGATTTTCTTTCCTGCCAAAAAATTTTCCACATTCGGTGCATGAATAAGGCTTCTCTCTTATACAAGATCTCTGATGTGAGGAGACGTCCTCACTCTGGGTTAAATATTCTCCATGCATAAAACATGAGAAGCTGTCACTCCCGCTACGATCCGGAAAATAGGTTACAAGAGGTGAGCGATCAGAAAAACTTATTTCAGGAGTAGAGAGGATATATGATGGATCTGCACTCTGATGTGTGGGATAGAAATGTGAAGTAATAGGGAGTTCTTCTGAGGGAATAGAGGAATCTTCTATGTTCTGATATGAAGAGAGAACATCAGGTCTCTCTGGGATATTTTGACATGGTTGTCCATCTGGAAAAAAGAAAGGAACAACTGCTGTCTACTTAAAAGAGATGGAAACAGGTTTGAAGTTAACAACTTTTAAAATTGCTAAATATAATCATATAATTAGAGCCAATTTAACACAAATTTACTCCCCTACACCAAAAATGCCTTCCTTCTAAAACACCTGCCGAGGCAGCTAGGATATGTGCATTAAACACTCATTAGCTGCGTTCTGCGTTTGCTTGTGATTGAATGACTGGGAAAGTTACATCAATATAATATTTAATACGAGATGGATCTATACTTGCATTGTCCTACATGGAAAAAGTCCGCTAACAACCAAAAATGCAGAATTTTGCTCTGTTATCACCTCAAGAATTACAGTTATCTGCTACAGTCCTTTGATCACTTTGCATAGAGTTTTATTGTCCCAAAAAAGCAACAAAATAAATGTGGTTGCTCACCTATGTAAACCAATACAAAGGTAACAAATCAATCTAATTGAATTAGTTAAATGTCCAAGAAAAACATTCAAGTTCCCAATACTCCAGTTTTGAGTGTTAAATCTGACAAGCAATCCAGAACTGTTGAATCCTTAAATATGAAAGCATATGGATATGTATACTTACATTTATACCATGTGCATATAGTACTCTTTACAATCAGATACAATACAGAAAAAAAGGTTAAAAAGATCTTTTTACATATCCGATCTTGCATATCATTTGCGAGCCACTGTATCCCAGT
>CM070037.1:9053136-9090406 GCA_036250615.1 Ptychadena robeensis | reverse complement strand
AAAAAGATCTTTTTACATATCCGATCTTGCATATCATTTGCGAGCCACTGTATCCCAGTATAATCTTTAGTAGATGGTTGCCTCCAACATGTTTTGCCTGTTATGGCTTCCTCAGGGAGGAAATGTTCTAAGGAATAAATACATTGGCATCAATCCATAGATATATATATGTATCACATTTTTAGAGAATACATTGTTGTATGTGCATAGTTCATACAATGTGCCGTACACATTAAGTGGGTTACAAGTCCACATATATTTACAACATATATCCTTACATCCAATACTTTCCATTAATCTATACACACCGTGATTGGAATCAGAAATATAATCAAATAAAACATTGACGGTATCTATACGTATGTATATACACACATAACCAGGCTCTTCAATGCCCTAGTCATATATTGTAACCGGTAAATATTGGCGTACAAAGTCAAAGGGAAACTTTACTTACACACTGGCGTGGTCTCACATGTGTTCATATGGATCGGAATCCTGGCAGGATCAAGGCACCACAACGGCTCCCCCAGCGACCGCCCCGGGATATGGACCCCGTGCACCCAGATACACGTGTCCCACCGGCCGGACACCCACCACTGGTCCGGTCGGAGAACAACCCTTGTATCCCCGTCACGGGAACCTATACATGGAGGGACAATGGAGCAAGGAAGAGAGGGAGAACATAAGTCCAAACCCAGAGGGCCCCCACCCCAGTACCTCCCCATAGTGGTATCCTATTTCTGCTCCTACCTGGCTGAAGGCAGCCTTGGTATACCAGATGGATCTGTGGGTCGTAGGGAAGGGGGAACGGACTCATCCGCCGGGAAGGGCGGGGCCCACAGGCGCCCTGCTCCCATCCAGGTGCCTGCCGTCCCGGTCAGCGGACACCCAGTTAGGATGCATTGGTGGCCACTTCCAGGTCGCCAACCATCTGGATCCGGCGCTACAGACATCACTTCCGGGCCACTGAAGCACCTCTGCGCTCCAGCCAACCAGAAGCGCATAGGGGCAGAGGCTAGGCCTGGTGGTCTTTCTGGCGCATGCCCGGCCCACCACCAAACAGCCCCGCCCATGCATGTGTATGCCGAAGTCTGTACCAATGTCTTCCCTGAACGCAGGGAGGAGCCAAGTCATCCCTGCGTTCCAACTGCTTCCTTGCACGGCGTCCCCCTAAGGTGGAGATGTCCACCCTGGGGGTCAATTGCAAAGGAAGTCCCCAGATGGATGGGGAAGTGTCCGCATATAACGGGGCAGGGTGCTACAACCGCCCCCTCGGTGGGGCCACATGATCCCACCCCACCTATGGTGGGACGCATGGGGGTACCCACGGGGGGCAGACAACCGAAAAGAGGACAATAATAGGAGCCCCATCCTCCAGGACCATCCATCAGTGGCCTTTAGTTGGTAGATCCATTTCTGCTCAATTTGGAGCAGTTTTTGGTCAGGGTCATCCCCCCGGATATCTTCTTTGATGTGAGCGAGGATCCTAAAGGAGATCACCGATGAGTCGTAGCAGTGGTGAAGGCCACATGTCGAGCCACTGGGGCCGTGAGGTCCCCTTTGTTTATAGTGTGGATATGTTCCTGAATCCTAATGCGGAATTCTCATTTCGTTTTCAAGATGTAGAACGCCCCGCAGTCGCAGCTCATCAGATATACGACCGCGGGAGTTCTACAATCGGCCCGAAATTTCACTTGGAGAATGCCGCATCGTGGCAGAGGCACGCTCGTGCCATCACCAATAAAAGCACATTGGTCACATCTTCCACATTTGAACAGACCAAATGGGGCTGTCTCATCTCCACCTTCTGTGCAGTGGCTGCGAACCAACTTATCACGTAAGGAGGGGTTTTTTCGAAATGTAGGGATGGTCTTTCTTCCAATAATTTCTTTTCCGTAGGATCACACATGAGTACGTGCCAATATATTCCGTATAATTCACGGATCTGTTTGTGTTGGTCCGAGTAGGGGGGAGCCATTGGGGTGCCTTGATCCTGCCAGGATTCCGATCCATATGAACACATGTGAGACCACGCCAGTGTGTAAGTAAAGTTTCCCTTTGACTGTGTACGCCGATATTTACCGGTTACATTGAAGAGCCCGGTTATGTGTGTATATACATACGTATAGATACCGTCAATGTTTTATTTGATTATATTTCTGATTCCAATCACGGTGTGTATAGATTAATGGAAAGTATTGTATGTAAGGATATATGTTGTAAATATATGTGGACTTGTAACCCACTTAATGTGTATGGCACATTGTATGAACTATGCACATACAACAATGTATTCTCAAAAAATGTGATACATATATATATCTATGGATTGATGCCAATGTATTTATACTTTACAACATTTCCTCCCTGACGAAGCCATAACAGGCGAAACATGTTGGAACAACTATCTACTAAAGATTATACTGGGATACAGTGGCTCGCAAATGATATGCAAGATCGGATATGTAAAAAGATCTTTTTACCTTTTTCCGGATTGTATCTGATTGTAAAGAGTACTATATGCACATGGTATAAATGTAAGTATATATATCCATTTTATGTATGGTCTTACTATATGTAATAATAAATATCTTTTAAATATACTTGAGACTGACTATCAAAGTGCCTATAAAGTCCCAGTAGGGCTCTAGATTTCTGTTGAATCCTTGGTTTACATGCTGATATTTATCAGTAGCTGCCTTTGTTGAGGTTTGGAACAGACTGCCAGATTTACTTGCTCTAAAGAAGGACATTAAAGTCGCATTGGTACCCACTGTAGGTAAATTTATTACCATTTATTTAATAAAACGACAATATTTGAAACACAATCACTTCTGACCTTTTTATGCAATGCATATTATCCAACCAGTTCAGTCATGAACATCCTCCCTAAGGGGCAACCAGTTGTAAGCAGCCCAACATCAAAAAAAGAAATGACTGACTACGCCACTTTTCTCGGTCTGATTCTGCACTATTGCAGCTACAATGACAGGGCAGAATCTAGTAATTAGTATAACTGACGGATCGGAAAATGCCTGACCTGCCTTTAAAAAACACCCTGTACAATTAAATCTAACTTTTTATGGCATTTGGCAGTCCGCCCAGGTCCCTTAGTCAACGCATCCATGATGTGTTAGGGCATCTGTTAAGGCATATGTGGGGAAGTCTTTTATCTTTGAAAACCCCCATTAATAACACGTACCCATACGTTGTTAACAATTTCAATTCATTCTCTATGGTTTCGTCAACGTGCCTATATACTTGCATTGGGCTGCATTGTGTTAATGTTGATGCAGGGCTCTAAGTTGAACGCAAGGGAGCATCAACACACTTCAATCTTACATACAACATAACACATACATACTGCTTATTATGGTAGCAGATGTGCAATGGCAGTGCATTCACATACTGCATTGTCCTAAGGTGCAAGTGCAATTCTAAGTGCTGCAAGAAGGTAATTTCTCTTTGAATAGGGGGTAGCGGTGTCCCTTAAGGGGAACAAATATATGAACAGACACTGGATCTAAAAAGATCACCTGTGTATTGACAACTATCATCTATTGCTGGCTCTACCAGATGAATAGTGACACCCCATAGTAGCTTCATGGTACCTACAGTGGGTATGGAAATTATTCAGGCCCCCCTAAACTTTTCACTCTTTGTAATATTGCAGCCATTTGCTTTTAAGTTCTTTTTTTTCCTCATGAATTTACACACAGCACGCCATATTGAAATTTTTTAAATTAACATTAAAAAAGAAAAACTGAAATGGTCCTAAGTATTCAGACCCTTTGCTCAGTATTTGGGAGAAGTGCCCTTTTGATGTAATTCAGCCAGGAATCTTCTTGGGAAAGAAGCAACAAGTTTGTCACACCTGGATTTGGGGATCCTTGCAGATCCTCTCCAGTTCTGTCAGGTTGGATGGTAAATGTTGGTGGATCTTTCTCCAGAGATGCTCAATTGGGTTGAAGACAGGGCTCGGGCTGGGCCATTCAAGGTCACGGAGTTGTTGTTAAGCCACTCCTCCATTATTTTAGTTGTGTGCTTAGGGTCATTGTCATGTTGGAAAGTAAACTTTTGGCCCATTTTGAGGTCCTGAGCACTCTGGAGAAGATTTTTATCCAGATATCCCTGGACTGCATAAATCTTTCCCTCAATTGCAAACAGTTGCACTGTCCCTGCAGCTGCAAAACACCCCCACAGCATGATGCTGCCACCACTATGCTTCACTGTTGGAACTGTATTGGACAGGTGATGAGCAGTGCCTGGTTTTCTCCACACATAGAATTAAGGCCAACAAGTTCTATCTTGGTCTCATCAGACCAGAGAATCTTATTTCTCACCATCTTGGAGTCTTTCAGGTGTTTGTTAGCAAACACCATGCAGGCTTTCATGTGTTTTGAACTAAGGAGAGGCTTCCTTCGGGACAATCTGTCATAGAGCCCCGACACTGGTGGAGGGCGGCAGTGATGGTTGACTTTCTACAACTTTCTCCCATCTCCCGACTGCGTCTCTGGAGCTCAGCCACAGTGAACTTAGGGTTCTTTTTTACCTCTTTCACCATGGCTCTTCTCCCCCGATAGCTCAGTTTGGCAAGATGGCCAGCTCTAGAAAGGGTTCTGGTCATCCAAAATGTCTTCTATTTAAGGATCATGGAGGCCACTGTGCACTTAGGAACCTTAAGTGCTGCAAAAAAAAAGTGCTGCAGTTCCTTTGCCCTCATGATTCTCATTTGCTCTACATACACTGTGAGCTGTAAGGTCTTATATAGACAGGTGTGTGGCTTTTCTAATCAAGTCCAAACAGTATAATCAGAAACAGCTGGACTCAAATGAAGGTGTAGAACCATCTCAGGGATGATCTGAAGACATGGACCGCACCTAAGTTAAATATATGAGTCTGAATACTTAGAACCATGTGATATCTCGGTTTTTCTTTTTTTATAAATCTGCAAAAATGTCTACAATTCTGTGTTTTTCTGTCAATATGGCGTGCTGTGTGTACATTAATGAGGAACAAAAAGAACTTTTAGCAAATGGCTGCCATATAACAAAGATTTACATATTTAAGGGGGTCTGAATATTTTCCGTACTCACTGTAGGTCTACTTATTACCACCAACCAATGATTGGTGTTTTCATGGTTTGTGCACAGGTTTTCCTTTAATAAAATGTAATGCAGACATTCATCGTGAAAACTGTATCCCATATTGACCAAAACCAAAAAATATTTCTTTGGTTTTAAACGCAACACACCACAATGTTTTAAGCTGGGGCCTAATCCATCATCTGAAACACCATACAAAACATAGTCTTGGCCAATCTATGCCTAAAGTCAGAAAAAGTCAATTACACTAATGGTAGTTAAGATGTTATTATTTCCCTATGTTCATATTGTAATTCTACTGTTAAATTTTAGATAGTAGCTGTATTCCTTCTGTACCGCTTACTTTTACAATAAAATCTCAAGAAAATTTGAAATAGATAGACTTGTCTTGTTATAAAACAAAACTGCCTGTATAAGTACTTAGTACCTACATGTGCTGAAATTCCAATTAGCACAAGGGTTGGGTAATGGACAGTCAGGCTGGCTAGATGGGGCTAGATAATTCTGGACTCCCTCTCAAGCACATTCCTACCCAGGCTGTAACTGTCCTTTGAGCATCACATGGGAATATTAACCACGTAATCAGTTGCAGTTTGAAGGCAATTTTGTTTTATGGTAAGAGGTATGGAAGATATGCATAGAAATACATTATACAAAGAAGGACCCACTGCCCCAGACTAACATTTACTCATCAACAGGGCTGTGGAGTCGGAGTCGGAGACATTTTTGGGTCCCTGGAGTCGGAAAGAAATGGACCGACTCCGACTCCTACTAAATTTAAATGGGAATGAAAATTTTTTTTTTAAGTTAAAAAAAATTACTTCAAATGTCGCAATTAACAAATAGTCATAATGAACATAATGACTTCTCTGCTATAAGAATAAATGCATGCAGCGCATAACATTACAGCGCCCACTGTGACCCTAGCCTAAAGGCCCCCACACACGTACCGAGTGGGTGCAGACAGACCAGCTCAGATGAGCTCTAGAGTGCAGAGTGATGAGGTCATCACGCTGCTCTCCAGAGCTGACAGCAAGACACCGGTCTTCATCGAGACGAACAGCATCGGCCAGAGATTACCGGACATGTCCGTTCTCTGCCCAGCCGATCTGTGGGGCGTCAGCGATCTGTCACCCCATGAGGGCACCCCCGATCGGTATGCACATGCCCATCGGTCGGCAGCAAAATCAGCCGCCGCTCGGTGTGTGTATGGCAGCCTTAACTCTCGCTGATAATGAAGTAAATGTGTGTTGCCGGACTAGCTTGTATAAGTGAAGGGAATGGATCCCCAATAGTTCAAGACTGAACCGTAAAGCATTTGGAAAACCGCTGTCATTCAGCTGAGGCGACAAATATTTTTTAGCTTTAGCTTTAGATTTTTAGCTTCAACTTTACACATGACTTTGGGATTCCAGGGAAATCATGTTTGAAGTGCCCCTTCCCCCTGCCTCTTCTTGGAGCCTTCCACTGCCCTATCTTCAGCAGAAGATCAGAACACTAAAGCTTGGCACACACGGGTAGATCTGTAACAAGATTTGAGTACAATCAATTAACTTGTGCGCTCACGGTGACTGATTGTACTCTAATCTGTTTACAAACCTACCCGTGTGTGCCTTCCTTCGGGCGGGATCAATAGAGCCGGCTCGAAGGAACTTGATTGAACGGGGTTCCAACATGTTGAAAAGACCCCGTTCAATCTCCAATACTTTGCATGGAGACATGAGTCTTCATGGAAAGTATTAAAACAGCTGCGGCTCCTGCCTCCTCCACAGCCGTCAGCTGTCAGTGTGAAGGGGACCGGAGCCAGCACTCCTCACTTGGAAGCTGTGTGAGACAGGCTGCTTCTCCCCAGCTGGTGGCGTGTTGTAAATCCCACACTGCAAGCTGGGGATAACGGGTCCCCATTAAATAGGAATCGATGTGCCCATTGATTTCCGTTCAATGGATCCCCGATCAATCACAGCGTGGTGCCTAGCTTAAGGAAAAAGCAGCAGCATCTTCTGCCTAACTCCCTTTCTCTGCTTTAATTGGCCATTACAGTGTTGGTTTCCTAGCCAGTACTTCTGTGGTTAATGAATGATGCCTTCCTTTCCTTCAATGAATGTATACAATACATTAGCATATTACATACAGAGGAGTCGGAAGAATCTGAAACTGAGGAGTCGGAGAATTTATCGACCGACTCCACAGCCCTGCTCTTCAAGGCATTTTGGTATAACCTCATCCCTTATGAAAAAAAGGCAGGCTTTTTTTCATAAGGGATGATGGTCCTTTCAAGAAGTACTTTGGATTACTATAATGTTTCCAATACAGCACTTACTCCTTTTCCTATGATCGGATTGCATTGAACAGAAACTCAGTGATATCGTCATTGGGGTTTACAAGTACATTTTTACCAAAGGCAAAAGGATGTGGATGAGAAGCAAGAGGGGAAACAGGGAATGCAAAATATAAGCAGTTTAACTTCCCTAGTGTTCATGATGAGCCCAGCTTGTCAGGAGATTGTTTAAAAAACAAACTCTAGACAAGATGGGCTACCATAAAAGCTGCAGCGATTTTCTGTGACCACATCATTTCTGGGGTTCTGGCACCACCCCAATCATGTCACGGTGGCGTGAAAGGGGCGGCGCCATATAACTCCATGTCAATGGAGGGGTGTCAGTCTCTCAGCCCACATCACCGGAATTTTAGGCAATGTACTATGTACACTCCCGCAAGAACGCTAGGGAGGTTTAAGTGTAATCAAAAGTGATCACAGTGAATGTGGAAACATAGCATAGCTCTAAATACAATTAAACTAATTTAGACTAATTTGATCTTAATGACCAACAATGAGATACACAAGGCACAACCCACAAAAGATGGTGTTTGGGTAATTGGCTTGAAGGCTAGTTTGCAAAATATATCTAAAGCTGGGAATAGACGGGACGATTTCCAGTCGACTCCCGACGCGATTCCCCAGCCGAACTAATGGGATCGGAGCAAAATTATCAGTCATGTCAGATCAATGTGCGATCCGACATAACGGCTGATTTTAGCCCAATCTTGCTAGTTGCAGCACCCGATTCCTGCATGACCCGGTCCCAAACGGATGCGGGAACATGTACGGCAACGGATCGGCGGTCAGGTCGTGCAGGAATCGGCTCTAAGTGTCTGCAAGTCTGTTTGCAACCTTAAACAGTGTGTAACATTGCATGGCTCCTAACATCTAAGATGGTGTGTATGTTGCACACAGGTGGAGGCACTGGCAATATTAAGGCTCCAGAAGTCTAACTGTGTGGTTTAGGGCAAGGCTTTGCATAAAAGCTGTTGTGAGGGTCCTGGAGCAAACTAAGGAAAGTGTTGGGTGGGTTCCTTGGCCACCTGGTCCATATCAAAGTTTTTGGTGATAGAAACCTGTATAAGGTGGAACAGGTTTCCTATTTACGTTTGTGGTCCTGGGAAATTAGGTGTTGTAGTAAAAGAGCTTGTGTCTGAGCTACCAGCACTAAACCCAAGAGAGGATTGTTTTTTTTGTTTGGACTAAAGGTACTGCAGAGCCATCACACTGTTGCTTGTTATGTTCCTGTTTCTTTCCTAAATAATTCCTGAATGGCACTGCAATTTTCCTGGAACCGACTGGAATTCTACCACATCCTGTCTGTCAGGTTCATCACAGCTGTGAATAGTGGTTATTTACAACAGGTACGTTAGGCATAACCATGCAGACCTGATTAAAACCATTTGACGAAAAAGATCTAAGCTTCAGCTCATTTTTGTCCTAAATTGTAGAGTAGAGAAAAGTAAATCACCTGTGCCAATCTCTGGAGACATTTCTTGCTCATGCGGCTCACCCTCAGTTTCATAAATCTCTTCTGCTTCCTCCTTTACTTTTACTTTAATATAAATCAGATTTTCATTCTATATAAAACGGATAAAACAAATAATAAAACATGATTAAAGAATAATATTTGATTATTATAATAGCATAAGAAACTAGGAAAGTGTGGACATTAAAAAGGTACCACAATCAAATTGATCTACATATAAAAAAATAGTAGATAGAATATTTTACAGCCTCATTCCAGGGTGTCAAAGCAGCATAGACACACAGAGCAGAAACATTCATTGTGGCTGCAGCAGTGCCAGTATACAAAATGTTCGATCCGAGGGGAACCATTGCAGGCAACATGGAGACTCACAGATGCATTCCAGGCTTTCATCAATGTGTATTATCTGCACATAGAAAGAGGGAAGGGCATAGAGCAGGGAGCGCTCATGAGACACACAGAGCAGATCTTGTATACAAAATGTATACAGGCACTGCTGTACCTGGATATTCGGCCTATAAGGCTATGCTTCCATTGCGTTTTTTAGTCAAGTTCCCTCAGTCAACACAACCATAATGTGTTGGGGTCATCTGTCAGGGCATACGTTAACAGTTTTTTTTGGGTGGAGAACATTGCATTGAATCTTTACTGACAGATACACTGACTTTGGGTGCGTCAGCACACCCACGCGTGCATTTGTCTCCATTGCGTCAAGGTCATCATAGTGATCTACATTGAGTTTAACTCAACAGAGCACAACATATCAGAGCAACTTATAGAAGTACAGGCTTATTCAATATAATGGGATGTGTCAACATCCTTCCATTAGACGCACAACCCGGACAAAGTCTCTGCTCTGCATTTAAACTTCAGGTGTCTTATAAAGTGACACATATTGTAATATTCAATAAAAACCAGGTACCCATCAGCTGTACAATTATATTAGATTTTAGAGAAAATATTCAGACCACCACAACTATATTATACATCTTCACACAAAGTGTGTGCTATTGTTGCCATCTTTTAATCAATCAGTCAGCTCTAAAACCCCTCAATAAATAAGGGGCTCCTGGTTTGAACGTGTTGTTTTACTTAATATTTAAATGCACCTTCTGTTGCTATCTAGGATGTGCTACCTCAACTATCAATCCTGCTTACTGTGTATTGTTGGGTAATTTGTTTGCGTTACTAAATTATACAATAATGTCCCACCAATGTATTCTGATTATGTCTACAAAACTGAATGCAGTTCATCCTCAGACTGACCAACAATCTTATTAGGAAAACAACCAGTTATTGGTCGGTCTCTGCCAGTTTAATTGTCCATTATTCTCAACTTGTATTTAAAGGGTCTATTAATCTTTACAATTTAGTTTAAACCAGAACCATTATCCTGCATGTGTCTGTGACCATCTACTAAGCTATTGGAAATGGGTGGGACTCCTTGATTTGCATAGAATTTCCAAAGCAAAGCGTCTTTTAATATATTTTCTGTTATTACCGTATTTTTCGGACTTTAAGACCCATCCAATATTTAGAGCAGGAAATCCAGAAAAAATATTTGAAGAAGTGTTCTATCTAATCTATCAAAATCCTCTGCAGTACCAACATCAGCCACAACTGAACTGGTGTCTCTAGAGAGCACACTTAATGGCACTCTCATCCTTTTCACATACGGGAAGAGGAGGGGGGCACAAGAGAACGGCTGCAAATGTCTCCCCTCTAAGGCTGTGTATCTGTGAGGAAGATGCCAGAAGTGCAGCTTTCCCACACACCTCTCTGCATTGTTTATATCAGCAGGGCTCTGCTGATATAACCAGTAGAGTTCAGATGGAGGAGGAACTCAGTACCTAAATTTTACCTTTATTTTAATATATTTAATAAAGGACTTCCTCCTCTGTGCTAAAGATCATTCCAATGACAGGGTAAAGGGCGACACATTGATGTCACCAGTCAATACTTGCATTACAAGGACACATTGATGTCACCAGTCATTACTTGCATTCAAATCATCTGTATTTGCCTTGTAACATTTTATTTAAAGCAGACCTATGACCTTAAATCTTCAGGATGGCACTAGCAGCCCACATTATCCCCTTTACAAGATATCACAAATACCTGGAAAGATAAAAGAAATCTAGGCCAGGAGACTTGGGAAGGTGGACTTCACAGTGACATCCCTTCCTCTCCTTGCACCTTCCCCCCCATGTTATTGAAGGGGCGTAGACTAAATAAAGGTCCCTTCATCTAGTCTCCGCTCTGAACCTCTAGTCTGTGCAACCACTGAAGGGGTATTCAGGCGAAAAGCTTTAAAAGAGGTCCCATGTGATGCTTCTTGCCTGTTATCCTAAACAATGATGATCTTACCTTTTGAAGTCAATGGATCTGCGTGTTTTAAATTGTGTGTACATTGGGGTGTGGATAAGCCCTTTCAGTGAGTGATGAAAGCACAGTTGGCTTCTGAGAGAGGCCCAGTTTAAGGTTTTTAATAGTAGATATTCTTTTCTTGCCATTACTGGATATAAATTCCACAATATAAAGTTATTAAAAATACTACACTGATCCAATGTAACCTCAATACATACCCACCTCATCTTTAAGACAAGACATCATGTTTAATTTACCTGATCATCCTGAGGGATCTCCTGATCCTCCTGTGTGGAATACTGGGAATACAGAGGATGGGGACCTGTGCTGATATCTGAAGGGATTTCCTCCTTCTTACAAAACTCCTCACTCTTCAGATATGATTCATCTTCTACTTTCACTACGGCATACTGTTTTTGGACCTGAAAGCGTGTACAGGCATAATGTGTTATCAGAAATTAAGCATAAATAATGAATAATCTGTGTTGTTCCAATCCTAAATAAAGGAGCTTATCTGCAGTTTGTAATTAAATATGTATCTACCTGACCCTCCTGTGTGGAATCCAGAGGACTAGGACATTTATCTGGGATATTCCTGTTATTGAATGCATCTATAGGAAAAAAAGAGATTGCTATAGTGACTGAACAAGGAGAATCCGGGACTCTGGATTTACTGTTTATTACTTACCCATGCTGATCTCTGAAGGGGTATCCTCCTTCTTACATGACTCCTCACTCATCACATTTGGGTCGTCTTCCACTTTCACTTTAATAGCATTTGTGCACTGAAAGCATGAATAGTTATCAGTAATTTAACACAATAATGAATGTGGTGAGTGTTGTTGCATCATAAATAAAGGAGCTTATCTGTAGTTTTTAATAAATCGTTTATCAACCTTATCCTTTTGAGGGATCTCCTGATCCTCCTTGGTGGAATCCTGGTAATCCAGAGGACGAGGACATCTCTCAGGTGGGTTCCTGTTACTGGATCCCTCTGCAGGAAACACACACACTGACTGATTACATTGAGTCTATGTCTTTATAGCATAGGATGTGTGTATATCTCATTGTCAAACCTTTGCACTATTGGAACATACAGTGCGGCTCTTAGGGCTCCTGCAGGCAATGTGTCTGGTTTTATAACCTAGGCTTATTTTCAGACAAAAAAAAACTTGTAAGCTTGACTTGACTCAATTTACCATCTCTCATAGAAGAACAAAGTATCACAGGGGTCTTGAAGACTTCTTACTGTTCGAATGTCACCACCAGAGATGATCAAAATTTCTTAATATCATGCAAATGGTATGTAGTCTGAAACTAAGCCAATCAAGCTCTGTATGTTTCAGTCTGCATTTTATTTGCCTTTTACATGTACAACTCACTGACAATATTCTGAATCCTTATATTTACTAATTATTAAGTGCAGTTATTTGGCCATGTTAACGGCTACCCCTGAGACCCCAATATCAAGAAACTTGACCAACACTAGAGGGATCTTTAATACTCTGCATTACAACAAATGAGGTCTCCTCTTACCTGGGGATGTGAGGGGCGGAAGCTTCTCTATCATCACATCCTTGTGAAGGTTCTCATTTTCTTGAAAATACTCCTCCATACATCCTGATAAATACTGTTTTGTGGAGCTCATACTGTAATAAATGCAAAATGTTCTTAAATAAGTAGGCAAGACAGTGTGTCTCTGCAGGAAAGCTGGCAATTCCCTTTATCAAACTGCCAATTACAAACAAACTTCCCTTTATCAAACTAAAATCAGTGTCTGACACAAGGGGGTTCCGCCCAGGGCCTATGTTGCGGTCAGATCTGGCAGGATCATATTAGGGGGATCAGATTAGGGAGGAGGAGGTTGAGAGCCAGCCAGTAACTCCAGGCTCTGATCATCAGCTCTACCCACCTCGCTCTACCCACTGCGTCCCCAGTGCAAGGCTTGGATACCATTTTAAATCCAATGTTCAGAGACATTTTCCTACCCTTGCAATTATGCATGCACAGATAGCCATACTTTTTTGAAGTTACAGGGTTAAGCTTATGGGCTTCGGGTGTTTAGTTACCGTAACTGTAGGGGTCAGCTTTAGGGGTTGGAGGTAAAGGTTAGGGGCTTGGAGAGGTGAAAATTTTACCTAACCTCCTCAATCTCCTATCACCCCAAACCCCCGAAGTCTATATGCTTAACCTAGTAACTCCGAAAAACTACAACTACGGTATGTGCGTACTCGCAGTTGTAGGAAAGATCTCACGAAAGTAAACCATCACAGAACACAAGCCATACATTGCTCTCCCTGCTTGTTTACTTCAATGTCGCCCGCATGCTGTTGGAAGTGGGGAAGGGGTTAGCACGAGCCAGATTAAAAAAAACTTAACGGGTCAGAGTTTCCTTTGACTGTTCTAGCCTTAGGCTTAACTTCAATCTTTAATTTGCATGTTAATGCCAATATTCAGTAATCTTCTCTACAATAAGCAATGCTGGAAGTTTCCAGCCTAGAAATGAGACGAGCTCTATGTGACTATGTGCAGTTTTATAGCACATGTGAAAAGCTCACAGCATGCATTTCATTTAGAGAAAGCAACTTCAGTTCAGAAGGGGGGCATGTGCCAATGTGCAATACTGAAGTTAGGCTCTAATTAGTAAACCTATCGCAGGGAGACCCCCTCCTCTCATAAGAAGCCATTTTTACCTCCTCCTCACAGAACTCCTACTCTCCAGACTCGCAGCCGTCAGCATCTGAACAACAAAACAGTATTTCTGGGTCTACGCGCTACAAGAAAATGGCCGCCGACCCACAGCCTGCCTCATTGCTGCGCGTGCTGGCTCTGGGCTGTTATTCTCCAGAGAGGAGCCGCTAGAAGATATTTATTATTTATTTGCAGTGCAGACGACAAGCCGTGTATAATAGAGCTTCATTTAAATCCATTATATCGATTTTGTAATGAATTATCGTTGCAATTTACATGAGGGAAGGTCATTGGCATTCTACGGTAGCTGATAGGTTGCCATGGTGACAAGCGCGCAATAGAGAACCAAGGAGGGTGGTGGCCATTTTGTTGTAGCTCAATTTTGGCACTCAGGGCTGGAAGCCAAAGTTTTCCCTGTTTCCGGCAGCTGCTGGGTGGATGTAAGCCTGGAGAGCGAGGAGGTAATAATGTCTTATAATGAGGAGGAGGAGGAGGAAGAGGGAGGTGGTTCCAGCATTGTGTGTGGACTGGATGTGTGGTCATTTCACCTCTGTCATCAACATGCAAGTTCTCTGATGTGTAGAACATTAGATAGAGAGCCCTACTGGGGGTCGTGGTTAAGATGCTGGCATCTCCATTAGGTCATAAGTCAATCAATGGAAAATAGAATTGTGACCCCTGACAATGCCATCAAGTGAATAGTCAGTTCTTGAAAGGAGATGTGTTGGAAGCAGGAAAAATGGGTATTGGCGTCTGTAGGACAAGAGCTAAATTCTAAAGAGTACTAAATTGCTGATAGGTTGATGAACGCTTGATTAGGACTTGATGACGTCATCACGCTGTGCTCGCGCATTTGTCGATTACACTGGGAATCGATGCGCAGCATCGACAGACGAACAACGAACGATTTTTTGGTTTGTTGTACAAAAATCTAGAACGGCCATTTGTTCCGATGGATATTTTTGACTTGATATTTAATCAGTAGCATGACGTATTTCCTGCGCAATGAATGTTGGGATTTTTACAATGTATGATTTTAATTCGTCTATGATGTTGTTTATATTTTATTTCCAAGTAGAACTTTCCGAACGAAACAATTGCATTGTGGACGAACGTAACAACATGCTGTCTATAGATGTGGTATAAGGTGTTTAAAAAATACATATATTTAAATATTAATGTTTGTTGTTAATAGCGATATGTATGTATGAGTTTGAATACACAGTGAATATACAGGTGTGTGTACAGTATGCTGCAAAGAATATACAGGTGTGTGTAAAGTATGCAGCAGAATACTGCACAGAATACATCACTTCCTAAAAAAAAAAAAAAAAAAAAAAAAAAAAAATCTGAAAGATTTTTTATTCGTGGATCCACCGTTTTTTTTTTCCATTCAATATTTGCGTCGGTTGTACAAAAATCTAAAAAAAATCTAATTACCTTGGATAAATGGACGATAAAAAAATCTATCAAAAAATCGAATCTGAAGTTGAACGAAACAAAAATCTTGAAAACCCACCTTTAGGCCGGCTCAAGACAGAAGGTGTCTTGGTGTTCCTGGTATACAGTGGTTAGTGACAGCCAAAAGTGATCCAAGGAAGGTTCATTAAATTTGGGTCATGTATGCCGAAGGTTCATTGATAGATTGATAATCCTGATTTGAGAGCTAATCCAGGTCAACTTGTTCCAGGTCAGTTACTGTGAAACTTGCAGGCAACTAGCATATTTTGTGTTGTCAATGGCCACCTTTATATTTCTGTCAGGATATTTATTTTACCATTATCTGTACAGAAGAGTGGGAGTAAATCACATAGACCCCCTATTTCCTTCCAAGTTTGCTGTTTGCACCCTTCAGATAGATGCAGGACATGTGGGTGGATGTTTTTTGACAATACCAGGATTGTAAATGGCCCATGAGAAGGAGGTTGATTGTACAAGTACTTGGTGTTCAACAATGCCACTGGTCATGGGACTTGTGCAGATCACCTCCAGTGAATGAACGCAGGGAAGACCTTGCTGGGGGCAACTGGTAGTTCACAAGATACAAGGTTAAGTATGAAGCTTAAGGCTCCCATACACATTTTAATTTTCCCATTCGAATGACCTAAACCAACCGATTTTAAATGTCCACATGGTTCGATCGATCTAGTTCGATAAAAGTTCATAAAAAAGACGATCGAAAAGTGATCGGACATGGAATGTTATTTTGTTGTGCCCGACGGATTTTTGGTTATTTAAATAATAGGAATACTTATACATCCTTTGGCAGACATTTTGTTGTGTTTACGATCGACTTCCTTCGATTATGCTTTTGATTGATCTAACCAACATCAATCAAATATCGGTTTCGCCATGTGGGAGGTAGTTCGATCATGCTTCGATCGATTGAACCAACGTTGATCAAAATTTACGATCAAATGAAATGACATAGATCGTAGGGAAATCTAAATGTGTATGGGGGGCCTTTAGGCTGATGTGATCAGGTCAAAGGATAAAAGGAAATCTAACAAGAAAATTGTGCAGACAGAAGAGGAGGCAGACATCAGGGCTGTAGAAATGGGTCTGAAAGAATATTAGGGCACTCATAATAATGTGACAAGTGCACAAATTCAACAGACATTTTGGTGGACCTTTTAAAGCCTGAATAGCCATTAGCAATATCTGTGATCAATACTATTAATAGCCAAACTCTTGTCCAGCATTCCCCATGGGAGTTGGTATTTTCCAGCATACTTCACATGCCCTTGGTAGACCCATATGTTAAACAAACTGGTTTCCAATTAGGTTTTCTTTTTTTATATTGTGTTTTTTTAGATACAAATCAAATATGTAACACCTTAACTCCCAGAACAGCAAGGGTAATGCTAAATAGAGAGCATAGTAGGTATGACATGCTTTGTGGACTTGCATTGTATTAGTTAAAATACAATGACATGAAAAGCAATTATTTTTACTTCAGATGTAAACATTTGGATAAATAATTTGAAACCCATTTGTTTTCACCAACTGCCGTATTTGTTGGACCATAAGACCCCAAAGTTTTAGAGAGAACCAACCATTAGCATGTGTCTATACACTAGCAGTACCCATTCTCTGAACACACTGACCAACTTATGAAGAGACACATACAATCTGGAACTGAACAACTTACCCATGAACATCTACATATGGGAGGAGAGATGAGCATGTGTTACAAAATGTATTTATTACAATGCAGAATGTTAATGAAAATACACAACTCATCTATCTAAATGTAAAGTGTGTCTCTCCATAAGTTGTCAGTGTGTTTAGAGAATGGGTACTGCTAGTGCATTGCATTAATTTTTGGGCTTGGAGGGCATGGAAAACATTTTTGCCTCTTGGGATGCATAGCTATTGCTCCTAGAATGGTTGGGACAATAAAGGCGCAGTTGGACCATAAGACGCAGGGACACATTACCATTTATTTTAATTGTAAAAAAGTGTGTCTTATAGTCTGAAAATATAATAAACACTTTGGTCTTTTCTATCCATAGGTAAAAGCCCTTTATCTAATCCATATACAGTATTATATGATCCCCTCCTGGATTTAAATATGACTAACTCCCAGAAGATGGACAAGGAAAGGGGCAACATAATGGAACAGATATTAAACCTCACCTTGGAAATCATCTACCTAATGACTGGAGAGGTGAGGAGGATTCTGGGAGAGCCACATAACTGACAAAACGTTTACTTCTCTTAATACAACACCCCTGGTAAAATGTCAGGTTCCTGAGCTGTAAAAAAGGAGACAAAGATAAATCATTTCAAAACTTTTTCCACCATTAATGTGACCTATAAACTGTACCACTCAAATGAAAAACAAACTGAAATCTTTTAGGTAGAGGAAAGAAAAAAAGATATACATAAAATAATGTGGTTGCATACGTGTAAACAAATACTTTGTTGAAGCACAATTTGATGTTATTACAACACTCAGTCTGGCATGTGCATGGCACATTTTGGGGATGAGTCTACCAGCATGGCACATTTGACTTGGCAAGATTTGCCCACTCTTCTTTTCAAAAACACTCCAAATCTGTCAGATTGCTAGGGCATCTCCTGTGCACAGCCCTCTTCAGATCACCCCACAGATTTGCAATCTGATTCAGGTCTGGACTCTGGCTGTGCCATTCCAAATCTTTAATCTTCTGGTGAAGCCATTCCTTTGTTTATTTGGATGTTGTCAGGCTGAAAGATTAAGTTTCTGTTCATTCTCAGCCTTCTAGCAGAAGCCTGAAGGTTTTGTGCTAATATTGACGAATTTAGAACTGTTCATAATTCCCTCTATCTTAACTAAGGCCCCACTAAGGCCAGCTGAAGAAAAAAAACCCCCAAAGCATGATGCTGCCACCACCATGCTTCACTGTGGGTATGGTGTTCTTTTGGTGATGTGCAGTATTGTTTTTGCGCCAAACATATCTTTAAGAATTATGGCCAAAAAGTTAAACCTTGGTTTCATCAGACCATAACACAGTTTCCCACATGCTTTGGGGAGACTTCAGATGTGTTTTTGCAAAATGTAGCCTGGCTTGGACGTTTTTCTTCATTAGTAAAGGCTTTCGTCTTGCCACTATTCTATACAATACTTCACATCACCAAAAGAACACCATACCCACAGGTCCCTCTAAGAAGAAAAAAGTTCTGAAATTATTTATCTTTGTCTCATTTTTGTACTGCACAGGAACATGATATTTTACCAGGGGTGTTTAGACTTGTTTTATCCACTCTATAGATGCCTAAAAAAAATAATGGATCATAATTTATATTTATTTGTCATGTACTTACACAGGATTACATGATGGTAAAGAAGACATTTTGTAAGAATATGTCACCCAACAGTCATCCTTGTATATCAGAAGGGTGGAGCAGAAGTGTGGACCTCATCATGGAGCCCCCATCTCAAAGCTTAAAAACAAAGAAAAACAATGACCTAAAGATCCTAGAAGTCACCCAGAAGATCGTTGAGCTGCTGACAGGAGAGGTGAGTGGTGCCGGGAATTGTGGGACATTATCCAGTAACAGACGTGGGATGTGGATGGTGACTGTAACATTGTGTGTCAGGTTCCTATAAGGTGTCAGGATGTCTCTGTCTATTTCTCCATGGAGGAGTGGGAGTATTTAGAAGGACACAAGGATCTCTACAAGGACATTGTCATGATGGAGGATCAGCCGCCCCTCACATCACCGGGTAAGAGGAGACTTTCATTCCTTGTAAAGGAGAGAGCAGTATGGAGGATCCCCCTAGATACACACATCCTCTGATATAAACACATAGACACAATGTCATCAGTCAGTGTGTGTGTTTCTTACAGATGGATCCAGTAATAGGAATACCCCAGAGAGATGTCCTAGTCCTCTGTGTTCCCAGGATTCCACACAGGAACATATCAAGGTCCAAGAGTATGATCAAGTAAATGTGATTTAAGATTTTGTCAAATTGTGAAGTTAATCAGCCCACTATGATTACAACATTTGATATATTGTATCAAATATAGCATTTTTTTACTTTTTGTGTGTTAGTGTGAAGATTTAATTGACATTAAAGTTAAAGTAAAGGAAGAAGAGGATCAGTACATGAGGGATGATGATCCATATAAGGAGGATGAAATCGCTCCAGAGATTAGCACAAGTGAGTAATGAAGACGAAATCCAGAAAAGAGTCCCAGATTTGTTTAAGTACACTACTTCATCCCCATCAAAAACTAATTTTATGAGGTTCTTCATGACACTTTTTTCAAGGTTTTTAACAGAAACCTTAGTTAGTCTGTGGAATACTAGTATGTGTAAAGACCCCCATTCATGCTTAGATTCCCAGTCCATTTTCTGGCCAATCGACCGCCGTGTGCACTCACCATGGTCAATCTGCACCGCAAAACCAGATGCAAATCGATAGTTTAAAGTTTTAATTCGACCAGAAATCGGCCGCAAAATCGTTCTAGGCCATTACTTTGGCTAGTCCCCATCCAAAGTAAGTGCTGACACACAAAGGGTGCCTGGCAGATTCTTGGCAGCACCGGCCACGCGTGATGACGTCATCACCTGTGGTCGATCTGGTGACATATCGACAAAGAATCTAAATGTGAGTGGAGGGCTTTAGAATTCAGTATGAGGATGACCTCCAAAATACCCGAAAAGTGCTTATACATGCTGATGATCTCAGGGAGTTTATGGAAAAGCAAGAGTATACAAATGTTTAAATCAGCAAAAATGTATTCTTTTTTCTCTCTAGATGATGTAAGAGAAGATGATGATATCAAATATAGTTCCTCAGATGATGATGGCATCACAACTAAATCTTTAGAAGAAAGTCCTATTACAATCCCAAATCTCCATCCAGTATTTCGTTCATCAGACCCCGCTACTCATGAGTGGGATTTCCATGGTTACTCCCCTTCCATCAGCCATCATAGAGATGGAGAAGACTTCCCTTGTTCTGACGGTGGTGAATGTTTTACCCAGGAAGAGGATCTCCATCACCATGGGGAGCAGCCATATTCATGTCACGCATGTGGAAAAGGCTTTTCACAGAAAATAAATCTTTTGTCACACAAGAAATCTCACACAGGAGATGAGCAGTTTTCCTGTTCAGAATGTGGGAAATGTTTTGCTCAGAGAGCCAGACTTTGTGTACACCAGAGAACTCATACAGGGGTAAAGCCTTATTCATGTACAAAATGTGGGAAATGTTTTATCCAACGAGTCAGGCTTCGATCACACGAAAGAACTCATACTGGGATGAAGCCATTCTTTTGTGTCGAGTGTGGAAAATGTTTTGCTGAACGGTCAAATTTGAATGCCCATCAGAGTTGTCATGCCGGGGTGAAGCCATATTCATGCTCTGCTTGTGGAAAGAGTTTCCACCAAAGAAGATATCTTATTTCCCACGAGAGGACTCACACGGGGGAGAAACCATTTTCCTGTAGTGAATGTGGAAGATGCTTTGCAGACAGATCCACTTTAGCCAGACATCAAAGGACTCATTCAGGGGAGAAACCATTTACATGTTCAGTATGTGGAAAATGTTTTACTCAAAAGTCAAATCTTATTACACATGAAAAAGTTCACACTGGGGAGAAGCCATATTCATGTTCTGAATGCGGAAAATGTTTTTCCCGAAAGTCCTATCTGATCAGCCATGAAAAGACTCATAGAGGGGTGAAGACCTAGGGCTAAACACATATACACTTTAAAGTTGTGACATCATTTTTTTTAATTTATGTTTACCTCAACATAAAATGTGATGCTAGCAGAAAGAAGGAAAGCAATTTTCAAAGGCTCCAGGCAAGACCAAAACACATCTAACTTATGCCTTCTAAAAAATCTCCTGATCTCTTTTCCGCTTAAAACTTAATTTGCCTAAAAAACATTAATAAATAAGTATTTGGTGAAAAAACTAAATTTGCTACCACATCTTTCATGTGGTTTGGCTCTCCACCAGTTTGTCACATTGCTAATGGGTTGGTCTTCTGCAAAGAATGTAAAAGCTCAGCTTTGCTTGATGCTTTGTGTCCATCCATCTTCCTCTTGCTGACTTGTGCCAATTCACCCATCTTGTTTGGATAGAAGTCTTAGCAAAAGAAAGCAAATGTTTTATGTAGGATAACCTTTTATGTGGCTTTATTTATGTGTCCTTCACAAAGACATATCTGTCTGACTGACCTCCATATATTACAACGGGTGGGAGACACTGGGTTGAAGGCCTCTCCAGGACTTCATCTAACTATAAGATGACCAAAATAGGGTTATTAGAGAAGACAACCTTCCTCCAATCCTCTACTCTCCATTCACTGTGTCCCTGTGTATCACCTCACGCTTATTCTTCTTTGCTTCTCTCTGATGAAGGGCTGACTTTGAATGACTTCTTCCCAGCCTATAAGAGACTGATGTGTTCTTGCCAAGCTCCTTACCCCAGTTGATGTTTGTCATTAGGTTTGAATGTCAGTTGATTTCAGCCTACAGTTCTTGCGTGACATTCTAATATTGTCCCAGCAGCTGTTTCATATTCCCCCTGCCAGGTTGTAGTTCTGTCGCTTGACATTGTTCTTGTGTATTGTCGTCTTTAAAATTTTAAGGCTATAAGAAAACTGACGCTCACTGTATCCTTGAGCTAGTAAGGCCAGAGTAGCACTTTTCTTTAGTTATATCTAATTTCACTTGTGATACATCTAGCAGTGTTTTCCATCTAACTTGTCACAAAAAATAAGAATTATGGCAGTGATTTTTTTTTTTACATTCTTGTTACAAATTCTCTCAACTCAGGCACTTAGGGTTAGTTTCCCCCAACATAGCAGATAGACATTGCCTGCTCGGTGGATGACCTGTTTACACATCCACCGGTGCAGAGGCTCAACGTATTCACGCACCGTGAAGACAGATCCTCCGCCAAGCAGGTAAGTCTATCTGCTATGTCGGCACCCGACGTATGTGGAAACAAG
Organism: Ptychadena robeensis; assembly: GCA_036250615.1. Classification (NCBI taxonomy): domain Eukaryota; kingdom Metazoa; phylum Chordata; class Amphibia; order Anura; family Ptychadenidae; genus Ptychadena; species Ptychadena robeensis. The sequence goes on along the minus strand of CM070037.1, from coordinate 9,067,972 downwards.
CCCTAACAGTCTGACACAGAGACTTAGAAAGTCTTTTTCTTGATTGTTGCATGCATGCCAAGTAAAATGTATGTTTAACACACATTCACATATTTATTGCCTGTACCAGTGGGTACTCCCCCAGGAGTAATGTCATTTTCTTTTTTTCCCAAAAAGTTGTGTAAATTGTGGTGTCTGTGTGTTTTTTTTTTGTGTTCACAATTTACTGCCACAGATAAGCTTCTCATGCAGTCTCATACTTTGTGAATTGCCACAAAATCTTGTGTACAGACTGAATGATCACTATAAGCAGTGGCATTTTTTATTTAGCTCCTGGGCATGTACAGCCGTGATCGCTCATATACAACCCCTAGGAGGTTAAAAAAAAGTGAAGCTTTTTTTTAATACAAAATTACATGATTGTTTTATGCTGTTACAAGATACTAAGTCAGAAGATCCATCAGAACAACTGTTGAAATAAGATATTGGCGCCATAGGAAGTACATTTTTCATTGAGTCAACTGATGTATACAGTAGACATAGAAGTGGAGCCTTCTTGATTAATGAGGAAATATGTCTTTCCACATATACAGTCAGGTCCATAATTATTCATACCTCTGGCAAATTTTTACCTTTTAAAGTTACTTTTATTCAACCAGCAAGTTATTTTTTGATGAAAAAGACATAGGTGTCTCCCAAAAGATAAGACGATGCACAAGAGACATTTTGTGGAAAGCAAGTTCTCATAATTTTTTTACCGTATTTTTCGGACTATAAGACACACTTTTCCACCCCCAAAATGGGGGGAAAAGTGCCTGCATCTTTTGGTCCGAATGCGTGTCCCCCACGGCCACAGGTGGTCGAACTATTCTTCTGAACTATATTGCTTATGCCAACAAAGCCCTGCTGGTATAGGCAATGAAGAGATAGATAGCCAAACTGCCATCTATCCCACTCTCCGTGTCTGTGGAATCTGAATTCACTCTGCAGCTTCGATGAACACAGGCACAGCCAGAGAGGGAGAGGAGAGACTCTGCAGCTGTTCCCCCCGCAGCCCCGTCCTCCCAGTCAGTAAAGAAGATGACCTTGTGCTGTGATAGTACTGCTGCTAGTGACCTCTACTGGCTGAATTTGATATTGCATTAATTAGATCGATTACATTAACCCAATTGATGTAAAAACTTATTAAATATTTTTTTCTGCTCTAAAACTGGGTGCGTCTTATAGTCCGCTGCATCTTATAGTCAGAAAATACAGTACATTTGAGCAAAAAGTGGCATGTCTAAAATTATTTATTCCCCTTCACAAACTGTCACAGTCTCTGGGAAAATCCAAAGTTCTTTACCATTCCAAATAGTCCAAGCTGTTGTGAAGCATCCTTATTATTCTGATTAATTGGGAACAGCGGTTTTAATCAACTTAACAGGTAAAAAAAGAAGCTCTTTGCAGTTGGTTTGTGAACAAGACAAATGAGCTCAGTAAGGACCTGCAACTGTGCTTTGTGGCAGGAAAGCGCTACAAGGCCATATCTGAATGTTTTCAAGTTCCAGTGGCTACAGTGCAAAGTATTAATTATTAAAAAACACAAGATGTTCCGCACTTTAGAAAATCTGAGAGGACGTGGTCGGAAGCCAAAAGTGACACCTGTGCTGGCCAGGAGGATAGTAAGAGAGGTCAAAAAGAATCCAATGATCACCACCAAGGCCATCCTGGTCAATCTGGGCTCTGCTAGTGGCAATGTTTTAAGGCAGACAATCCAAAGTGCACTGCACACTGCTGGGTTTCATGGATGCAGACCAAGAAGGACGCCACTTCTCCAGGCACACAAAAGCTTGCTTGGTCTTTGGTAATGCTCATCTGGACAAAGAAGACTTCTGGCCTTCTGTGTTATGGTCAGATGAATCAATTTAATTGTTTGGTCACAATGATATTTCCTTCATTTGGCATAAAAAGAAGAATCCTTTAACCCCCCAAAAAATACCATCCCCACTGTCAAACATGGTGATGGGAACCTAATGCTTTGGGGGCATTTTTCAGTCAATGGACCAGGGAACCTAATCACTAGTGATGGCCGAAGTTCGGCCATGTCCGTCCACGAACAGGTGGAGCGGACTTTTAAAAAAGTCAGCCGTCCGCCCGTTCGCAGACAGATTCAAATTCCCCGCCTCTAGGCGGAGAATTTGAATCTGAAAACCCAGATTTAACATCACATCCGGCACCTGGAACGCATAGTTCCTGGGTGTGCTAACCGGATGTGATGTCACTGACGTCACATCTGGGTTTGCGAGCCGGTTTTTCACTGAAAGACCGCGTTCTCTACCCGGTCTTTAGTGAAAACTTTCTTCCTGCGGCGGGATCTCGCTGTTTATGATCCCACCGGAGGAAGAATAGAGGGCTCCTCGCGGGCAAACAGGGCGGGTCGAACACCCGTACTGTCTGCTGGCGAGAAGGAGGGCGAACATGCTTGTTTGCGGCCGAACTGTCCGCCTTGGGGGCAGTTCGGCCATCACTACTAATCACAGCAAACGGCACCATGAAAAAAGAGCAATACATGAGGATTCTCAACGACAACATCAGGCAGTCTGCAGTGAAACTTGGCCTTGGGCACCAGTGGACATTTCAGCATAACAATGACCCAAAACACAGAAAAAGTGGTGAAGAAATGGTTAGCAGACAACAACATTAACGTTTTGGAGAGTCTTGACTTGAATCCAATTGAGAATCTGTGGAGGGAGCTAAATATCTGGGTGATAGCAAGAAGATGGCAACCTGAAAGATTTGGAGCTCATTGCTAAAGATGAATGGGCAAAAATACCTGTGGAGACATGCGAGGAGCTGGTCTGCAATTATAGGAAGCGTGTGATTGCTGTAATAGCCAATAAAGGCTTTTCTATTGATTATTGAGAAGGGTATGAATAATTTTGGACATTACACTTTTTGCTCAAATGAAAATAAAAGTTGAGAAATTGTTTTTCCATAATAATGCTTCTTGTACATTGTCTTATTATCTTTTGTGAAACACCTACCGTATTTTTCGGACTATAAGACGCACCTGACCATAAGACGCACCCAGTTTTTAGAGCAGAAAATCAGAAAAAAAATATTTCATTTGTTTAATTGAATGTGAAAAATCTCCTGCAGTACCCCTATTCAGCCACTGTCACTAGAGAGCAGACTTCAGCGTTTCTTTCTCACACACACAGAGAGCTCAGAGGGAGGGGGAACACGGGGGAATTTGATCTCCCTTCTCTGCTGCGTGTGTAAGAAAGCTGTCTGCCAGACAGCTGTCTGTTTCTTCACACACTCTGCATAGGCTATATTTGCGGGGCTCTGCAAATATAGCCAATCAGTTCAGCTCCCCACAGCTCTCCTAGCAGATGGAGATTACACAGCTGTCATAGTCCATCAGCTGTGTGATCTCCATCGGAACACAGGAGGTGTGCCGACTGAGATCATACAGCTGAACTCCCCTCTCTCTCTGCGCGCAGCTGATCTATCTGCGGGAGAGATGTTGGGGAGCCAAGTTGCGGTCATCGGCGGCCGGAGTTTGGGGGTGAAAAAGTGCGTCTTATGGTCCGAAAAATACGGTATGTCATTTACTGTCAAAAAATAACTCGCTGGTTGAATTCATGTAAATTTAGGGCAAAATTTGGGTATGAATAATATGGGCTCAACTGTAGCTCCCTAAGTGATTGCCCCCATCCCTGCCATTGGGTCATTAGTGGGAAGTAGAATATATTCGTGATAGTAAAGAACTGTAAATACCTAACCAGCTGAGTGGACATTATTTTATTTGTGCGGAAGCCATAGAAGACAGTGATACATTCGAACATCACAAAGAACCTGGTTGTGTTAGTCTGCAAATACACTCCACAACACTACAGGAGGAAGAGATGAGAAGATGATGATAGGGGGTATTTAAAAAGAGAAAAGATGGGAGATCCAGGAGGAAGAGAGGGGAGTTTGAGAAAGAGGAAAAGAAAAGAGGGGAGGGTGAAAAGGAGTAAAGATCAGAGAGGTTATTAGGAAGGTAGAATTAGACAGGAGGGTGAGGAGTAAGACATGTGAGGAAAGTTTAAAAAAGGGATAAAAAGGGGATGGTGAGAATGAGGAAGAGATGAGACAGGAGGGTCAGAAGGAAGAAGAGAGGGGAGGGGAGATTGAGAAGGGGGGAAGATAAGGTGAGATAGAAAAAAAAATGAGGGGATGAGATTATGTCACAAAGATTTTGACCATTAAATGTTAAGGTCCGTCTAAGCATTGACTTGCAGTGCTCTGCTAGGTAATGACTAGTGTTGAGTTCAAATATTCGATTTTTGAATATTTAGCTCGAATATATAATTGGATATCTGCCGCGATCACAATTTTTCAAGATTTATTGTGAGTTTTTGCAATCCTTATTTATTGTGACAAGTTGAGTACATTCAGCCTCTGCACCGGCGGATGTGTAAACAGACTATCCGCTGAGCAGGCAATGTCTGTGATATACGCTTAGCGGAGGGGTCCCGACATATAATGGAAACAACCCCTAAAGCTCTACTGGCAGGAAAGAAAAGAGCTTTTGGAAACAGAAGCAAGCCAAGATGATTGCCATCCAGCCGAAAGATTGCACTGGGTTGTTTGTTTTTGCTGTTTATCCCCATATTCCTGATTCTGGAATGTATTTATGAACCTCATAGCCTAGGACACCTACAGGGTGCATGTATCAGAACTTTGTCGAATAGAACTAGGCGTAGCCTATTTTAGAAGAACCAGCTGTTCGATTTACACAATTTTATTGCTAAAAAGGGTAACTTGTCACGATGTTGGATTGACACTGTGGTCAAACCCAAATAAGAATGGTATCAAAAAGCTGACAGAAATATATATAGGACGTAGATATTTGTCATGCTTGATATAGTAAGTTTAGCCATATATGTAGCATACCGCATAATAATGTGTGTAATACAAAGATGTACTTCCCCCCACAACAGAGTTACCTTCCATGAAATGGACCCCAATGAAACAAATGTTCCAGAAAAGATATTATTGATCATCAAAAGATGATAAAAAAGAGGGGATTGATGGATAAAATAACTTCAAAAGTTGAATTAAGTTTGCACATAATATTCTTTAGGGAAGTATGCTCTGCAGTAGTGTTGAGCGAGAATATTAGAAATTCGAATATATTAGACGAATATCCGTCATTCAAAAATTCACAATATTTTGCAAATTTGCGCGCAGATATTGACAATGGCGGATATTCATCATATTATGCTTCAACATTGTTTACTGGCATACATTGCGCATATGTGTGCGCATTGCGAATGGATATATACACACACACACATCGCTCGTACTGGCTGAGATCACAGAATGAGGAAGAGAAGCTGTAAAGCTGCATTGCGAATCTTTGCGCATGGGCATGCGCAATGTAAGGCAATAGAATACAGACAAATCGAATTTTATGAATTTAGAATATTTCTTTGTATATTCGCGAAATTACGCGAATTCGAATATCCCATATGCTGCTCAACACTACTCTGCAGCAGGCTGTTAGAAGTGCTCATAAGTTCTACTTTTTTGCAACACCTATTCAAGATAGATCTTCACAGCTTATACCGCAAGTCTCGCTAACTGATGCACATACATAGAACAGGTGATAAGGGGACATACATTGGAACACCCATTAAACGTCATTAACTGAAATGTATAACAATTGCTGTTTGAGACAAATACAAATCCTTGAAGCTTATCACAGATCCATTCTGTCCGTGTGTGGGCTTCCTGGATCCGATTCTAGAGGGGCTGACAACCATTGGCAGTGATCATCACATCCACAGGGAAGAATCTTTTCACTAGAAGACCAGGCATGGCATGTCTCCTAGTTAAAAACCGACTCGAGAACAGGAAGTGACGTCACATCCGGCTCCCTTAACCAGGAACTATGCGTTCCAGGTACCGGATGTTGACGTCACTTCTGGTTTCCCCGATTCAAATTCCCCGCCTATTCACCGAATATATTCGCAATTCGGATATTCAAGCTCAACTAGCTCCAGCTAGTTAGGAAAAGAGTCAAACCAGTATACCAGTTCCTCATGATGGTAATTTTACTATGTTACATTGTTACCATAATAGACAACAATCTTTTGTATTGAGAACAGCAAGCCAAGGTTATCAGGCAAAAGTTTTTGGGCTGATTACTAGTGAATGCTGACGTGTAAGGGTCTCCATCCCTTTCCAGGCTTTTCAACTTTTTCAACATCAGTTGTTTTGTGTATCTATTGTATAGCATTCAGTTGTGCTATTGATTATATTAACAAGCTGGAAACATCAGAAACAAAAAAAAATAAATGATGAATATTTGATGTTTTTGTTTTTATTCATTCTTGATTAACACTGGAGAAAACATGATTAAAATTAAACCAAACAGTCTACATACACAACCCTTCCTAAGGAAGGTCTAATCTTTGCATTACACACAAAATACATAATACATTGTATGTGATTTGAGGTTAGCTTCGTTACTAACCTCTAGCAAATACAGTACTGGTAATTTTATAATATCTAACAGTTTTTAATGCTTTCCATCCACATGCAGGTCACACAGCGCAATAAATTAGGGCTTTTTCAATAGCAAGAAATTAATTACTTTGGCCATCTACTTGCAATAGTTTAAGTCTAAGACTAATGAATATAATAATCCCAAATAATACTAGTATAGTACTACTGTACTCTTCATACAAGTCAGCTCAGTGGAAGAAACACACACTTTAGCCATGTATCACTAGGGTCTTGGCCTTTACCAAGGAGTCTGTATTTGCCTGAAAAACATGCTAGAGGGTTGGTTTGAATCCAAAACTGTCTGTGGAATGCAAACATGTTTGTTAGACTGTGCTATTAATAGACCACAAGCTCCTATGTAGTGGAGACTAATGTCAACCTTTTAATTTTATTTGCAGATGCAATACAAAAGGTTAAAAAAATCTTTCCATGATTTATGAAAAACCATCCTTGCCCAGGTCCAAGTAGTCATTTAAATTGAACTGGAGTACTTTTACTACCTGGTATTTTAAATTGGATTGGCTAAAAAACGTGCCAGTAATTATCATTACTAATCAAGTTCAATATGACCGACTACTACTAGAAATACAATGATGGGCAAGAACATTCACAGATACACTTAGCATTACTCTGAATGCCATACCTGTGTCCATTTTCATGTAGTAATGATAATGACATTTGAACACTATAACCAACTAGTGATGTGTGAAGCAAAACAAGCTATAAAAGTATATGCATAAAATGGTTTTGCATAGAAGTAGTAGCCTTTTTGTTATAGTACAGAACATGATGGAAAAAGGTCCATTATTACTTGCATTACAACATGATGCACTTAAGCCTGATAAAAATCCAAAATGTGCCGGATTGCATTGGGACTCACAAAATCAGGTTGTGGAGGAGAAAACTGGTTTAAAATGGGCTTTAAAATTATCACACACTTGTTTTAGAAACAATTAAAAAATTGGAAAAGCCTGCATTATTATTATTAGTGCCAAGTATAATTTATTAAATTGAGTCTGAAGCTGGCTGGTCATGATCCATATTGAAGGAACCTCTGAGAAGGGTCTGTTCCATAATAGTTACAGCAAGGTTTGTGTACATTGCATCTTCTCTTTATTGAAGTTTAAAAACGTGGACTTGTTCATTTCTATTTGCAGTGCTATTTCATATGAACAGTAGGCAATGGGATATAAAGAAATATTTTTTATGACACCGCCTATTTTTCTATTTTCAAGACATTAGACTTGCAGATATCATTTTAACAAGGTTTTTCTTTGCGTTTGCAGGTTTAGTAGAAAGCTTGTTATATCTCTGATATATAAAAAAGGAAGCTGAAAGTTTATGAGAATGATCTTGGCATGTAGTAAGAGTGGAGATGAACCATTAGTTTGAGGGCTAAGTTTCTTTAAGGTCTTTTATAATACTGACACCACGTATCACAAACATGTATTCACATTGGGTGTGATCCTTGATTGATAAAAATGATTGTGTGGACTGGAGAATTCCCAGCCCTCTTGACTAAATCTTCACAGTTTGTACGATGCCTTGAAACTGTAAAAGGAAAAGTTTCCTAAAACTGCCGTCAGGTGTTGCATACCTATTTTTCTGAAGTTTGGATTGGAAGGGATCATAGGATTTCCCTCCACCCAAGGTTTTTTCCCCGCACAGAGGCAGGGTATAGGGACTTTAAGGCCACCTTCATTTGTAACAATAACCCCCTCCTTGTAGGTAGGGTGGATTTTAACAGATAAATAAATCACATAAATACAAAGAAAGATTTCTATAGGGATTTCAAATCAAACAGATTATCAAAAGGCGGTCATAGACAGGCCGCATAGTTAATAAGGTAAAAGCCAGTTCAAAAAGAAGTCTTGTTCTTTCTCCATTTATTCGAAAATGAGGTAATAAACAACGATGTCTTTGTATCACCGCACACTTCAGAATGCCTGTGGACTGTTGCTTAGCAGAATATATAATAATAGGGGAGGTAGCCTCACACCTCGACGCGCGTTTCAATTGGCAAATTTTCTTCAGGAGGTAAGGCTTTCATAACCCATAAAATAGTTGGTAAAATGAAAGTTATAAGATGGTCCACGATGCAAAGCATTGGAGAAGAACGGGGGAACACTATAAGGTGAAAAGACAGGTATAGTGGTTCGGTTCCCCGTCTCTAGTAGAGGCACCCATCCAAACTTCAGAAAAATATATATTTTGGGATGTTGTCCACCGCTTACCTTTGACTAGGTGGTATTTATATATAGGTGTTGCATACCTATGGCATGAGATCTTCTGCTTGAATGAATAGGTTGCACTTCATGGCACACAAAAAAAATCAGTCCATACCTTAGCCGTTGCTTTCTAATGTAGGAGCCTTTTGAGCCTTGTGGATATTAAGATGTGACACCAGAGTGGACCTGTATGAGAAGCGTTTTCCACATTCAGAACAGGAATATGGCTGAGCACCTGTGTGGACTCTCTCATGACGAATCAGATCTGATTTATCTGTAAAGCCTTTTCCACATTCAGAACATAAATGTGGTCGATCGCCAGTGTGGACCTTCTCATGTCTACCCAGATTTGACTTGTTTTTAAAACCCTTTCCGCATACTGAACATGAATATGGATTCTCACCAGTGTGAGTTCGTTGGTGTATGACAAGACGAGCTCTCAAGGAAAAACATTTCCCGCATTCAGAACACAAATACGGCATAAGTCCTGTGTGAGTTCTCTGGTGGGTAATAAGCTGTTCTTTTTGAGAAAAAGTCTTATTACATTCAGAGCACAAATATGGCCTCTCCCCTGTGTGTGTTCTCAGGTGTCTCTCAAAATCTGACTTCTGGGAAAAACATTTCCCACATTCAGAACAGGAAAATGGCTTATCACCCGTGTGTGTTTTTTGATGTCTCATGAGAAGAAATATTTCAGAGAAACTCTTTCCGCATTCAGAACATGGAAAGGGTTTTTCAGCTGTGTGTGTTCTCTGGTGCTTGAGGAGGAAAGCCCTCCAGGGGTAACATTTCCCACACTCAGAACAGGCAAACGGCCTCTCTCCTTTGTGAATTTTCTCATGAGTGATGAGTGACGATTTCCAAGAAAAACACTTCCCACATTCAGGACACGAATATGGCTTCTCTGCAGAATGACTCTTCTGGTGTGAAACAAGTTCTCCTTTTTGAGTAAAACATGCACTACACTCTGAACATGGGAAGGTCTCAGCTTTTTTCCGATGGGTGCTAGAATTCGACCGCTTACTACAACGTACACCCTGTTTAGAGGAATCATTAGACGGATCTGCAATGGAGGGGGCTGAATCGACATTTGAAGTTGCAGATTTTTTCCCTGAAGGATGTTCCTTTTCATATCCTCTGTACTGTCCATCTAGTGGAAACAGAAATGGAAATGCGACTATTTTTGTTAACTTTTCCAAAGTTCCATCTATTTAGTCCAACTAATAGTTCCAACTTTTTCCCTTCAGTGCCGACTTCCTGAAGGCAGAGTCATTAGCCTTGTGACTTGAAGATTACACTAGGCTTGTTGGGCAAATTCCCACCTAGTACATACTGTCCCCCCATTACTGTCTACTGACAGTGGTGAGATTGTTGTAGGGACTGAACAAGTCTGGGACTCTTCTCTGAAATTACTGTACTACTTACCTGTTTCAATCTCCAGGCTCCCAATATTCTTCTGCTTTGAATTCTTTTTCATCTTAGACTGTTTTTTTTCCTAAATAATACAAACCAAAAATGGTATTAACTGCAAGATAAAGATGGTGAGGGTCAACTCACATTGCAGAAAGAATGGATGAGAGCATCCATGAGAATGAGGCAAGTATTCCTTTTCACTATATACCACTAACCAGAAATCAGAGGCATATTGTAGGACGAGGAGCTACAAAAAGGGGATTTTTATTAGCCAGCAGGACTTCATAATTATTGTAACCACCTACCTGACTAGCTTTAGAGACCTTGCAAATCGCTTGTGTAGAATCCTGGGAATTCCTGTTACTGGATTCACCTGTCATAAATAAATATTATACAATACCATATTGTGTAGCCTAATAATGTATTTTTATTGTGAAGGCAATATTTTATTGCACTATAGGATGTACCGTATTTTTTGGACTATAAGACGCATCTTTTCACCCCAAAATCAGGGGGGGGGGGGTTAATTGAATATTGCATTCATTTAATCCATTGCATTAACCCAATTGATGTGAAAGCGTATTAAATATTTTTTATTCTGATTTTCTGCTTTAAAAACTGGGTGCATCTTTTGGTCCAGTGTGTCTTTTGCTCCGTTGCGTCTTATGGCCTGAAAAATGCGGTACCTCATAGTTATGGAGAGCAAAAAAAAATAGACACACAGTCATTCACATATAAAATGAATGCAAAGTAGGCAGGTCTGCTCCATGCAGTATTCCCTCTATATTCCTCCAGCCAAGCCAAAAGCTTAGTACCAGGAGAAAGTTTAGTTCCAAAAGATTGTACAGAGATGAAATTTTTACATGTGTCTATACACTAGCAGTTTCCAATCTCTGAACCCACTGACCAAGTCATGGAGAGACACATTTTACATTCTGGCACTAACAACTTACCCATGAACAGCAATTTAAATATTGGAGAAAAGTGGAGTCACATATTTGTTGTATTGCAATGCAGACTGTTAATGTAAATACATAATTCATGCTATCTAAGCAACCTCGATCCACTCAGCTGATTGGTCAGTGTGCTCAGAGAACGGGTACTGCTAGTGCTAATACAGCAGGCTGGAGGTAAGGGAACAAATTCCAGTCTCATGGGATGCAATGCTATTGTTCCCACTATGATTTGGGCTAAAAAAAAAAAACAACCCCCCAAAAAAGTTTTCTTTCTTTTGCACATTCGAACCATAAGACACACAGACATTTCCATTCATTTTAACGGGTAAGTCCTACAGTCCGAAAAAAAGGGTATACGTGTGTATACACACACTTTCTGTAAATTTTGGTGTTTTTTTTTTACCTGTGCCAATCTCCACAGTAATTTCCTCCTCTTTTATCCTCACTTGTCCTTCTTGATCTTTCTCTGCTGTGACATCTGTCTGAATGGATTTGCTGCCTCTGCAATCTGTGAATAAAGATGAGAGCGACGCCTCTTTGTACTGCGAAATATGAGAGACCCCAGAGTGTGTGTTGGGGAAGACTGTTCACATCTCCCCCACTGTCTTCTGGCAGGGGCGGGGGAAGGGGAGAGATTGTTATAGTGACTGTACAAGGAGAATCTGGGACTCTTCTCTGGATTCACTGTTTACTCCTCACCTGTGCTGGTCTCTGGAGAACTTTCCTTTTCTTCAATCTTAATCTTTATTACTTCCACATCCTCGTCATTCCTCAAGTCTCCGGGATCTGTTAAAAACCCACCAAAAATAAACAGTGAGTCCATCTGTATTAAGGTGTATGAAAGACCCCCAGAGAGTGTGTGTTGGGGGGGGGGGGACTGGTCACATCTCTTGTCTGGTTACACACAATGACATGATATGAGGAGGAGAGCCGGAGTGTAATAAAGGCTGATGTATCCTGACTACCCCACTGGGCACATACTGTCCCCCCATTAATGTGCTTATCACTTACCTGAACTGATTTCACTATAAGGATCATTATTCTTTATCTCATCTTCTTCAACTTTTAAGACAGTGACTCCATTTACCTACGCACAATGAAAGTATATGATTACTGAAATCCCAGAGAGTTTTTTTTTCTTTTTAAACCCATAGATAATTATTATTAGGGCCTGCCGGATTTAGGACGTCTATGGTATCATATAGAGAAGCGATCAGTTTTAGAAATAATAGTATATATCTGAAGTTCAGATTCTGGAATGTTTCCAAATGTGGTAAAAACCTTCCACAGGACCAGCACATCAACGTCTTTGTAGCCATCTTAGCTTAAAAGAGATGATGAGTTTATTATGCTAAACTGACAACATTTGTACATGGTTTTCATAGCCATTATTGCTGTTAACCAAGTTGAAGCATGTAAGATGTCACCCAACCACCTATCCCATAGGCCACCAGTGTTTTACTGAACTTTACTTATACTCAGCTTTTGTTTCCATGTTTACTCTCATCTCCAGATATTATGTACTTCACTGATTCCCTGCTCTCTACACACCGCTGGTGCCAATTAGACGGCAGCAGTGTGTGCGGGCCAGAAGAACTCTGAGCCTGCAGCGAAGCAGAAATGCTGCAGGCTCATGGAGAGCAGGCGATTGTGCCTGATCCTGGCTTCAGGCATAACGCCCAGGAGGTTAAATAAACATTGCCATGGTTTCTTGGTAAACTGCACTAAAAGCATTTCAGAGCGCCTTAACTCAATTTGAATAAATGATATATTTGTGAATCACATTTTAGTTATAAAATGAAGGCAAGAAAGCACAATAAATATTAACACAAACCTCAGTTTAATGGAGGTAACAAATGCTTCCCAACATCAGGCAAGTATGCATAGAACATAAAAATTAACCTGCTACATTGCCTATGGAGTAAAAGAATATGTGTGAAGCCCAGATGCTGTTCTTGGATGGAGAGGTATCCCATCACTTATCTCTTTTAAAGATATATCCATGACCATAGCTAGTCTGAGCTCGACAATTTAGATGTTTCTGGGCAATTGTAGAGAATTCCCCTTCAATAGCAGATTCTATAATAGATTCACTTGTCTTTCATCTGCTAAATGTATTGACAGGGTATTTATATGTCTAAATCTCTGATCAGATGATGTTCATGTCTGACCTACATGGAGACATTTATTCCATCTACCTGATAACGGTGTGCTATCCTGTGATTTTTCAGTACAGGATCCCGACAATAACGAGGTTTGGGACATCTTTGTGATCGTTTTCTCTTACTGGATCCACCTGTAGAAAATACACAAAAACGGAATGGTTGCAACAAGCCCTAGCAGGTCTCACTTTGAAATAGAAGTGTACAAAAAAGTTTTAGGCAACCTCCCAGTGGACACAAAGGCTCACATCCCTAAACCTTTTCAGATTTTACTATCGGGTATAAGTAGTTCTCCTGAACAATGTGACCAACCCTGCCAGAGGCTGTGTATCTGGGTCAGGGGTGTCCAAACTTTTTGTACAGAGGGCCAGGTTTGGTGAGGTGAAAACATGACCATTTAGCTCAGGACCAGGACCCGTCTTTTTCTCTAACCGCATGACCATTCATTCTGACATTCTTTGGACTATTGACATTCAGGGGTCTTTCACACTATATGCACTGGATTATGCACAAACATTAATGTTTCTCTATCGAGGGAGAATCGAGACGTGTATGCCTACCTTAACACTGATGTTGTATCAGTGGTTCTTAACCTCCCTAGCGCTCTTGTAAGGTTCAGATTTCTGTACCAAAAGCACACCATAGACTCTAATGGAATTTTTTATGTTGTAGGTCTGTAACTTCACAAAATATGCAGTACAAGGGTCTAGTAGACATCCTGAATATAATAATGTTTAAAAAAAATTATGTTTTATGTTAAAATCTCAAGAATCATTTTCCATAATTTTGTGGAAGCGTATATATATATATATATATATATATATATATATATATATATATGTCACATGTAGCAGTCCATATGTTGTTGTCAATCAAATAAGACATTACCTCATGAATCTGTGTATAGATTGACTGGGCCTGCCCAGTGGGTGTGACATATGTAATTCTGTGTTGCATTCATTATATGTAATTGAGAAGTTTATAAATATGTGGTAACTGCTGATAGCTCAGGAGGATTACATTGGGTATACACACACACACACACCCACCCATACTGACACACACATCAGGGCTTAGGTAAGGATTTTTTGTATTTTGTAACTTGCATCATTTTGTATAATATTTTTGGAGATAATAAACACATCTCTTCCCTAACCTTCTGGGCGTTGTGCACGTGACACAGTATTTTTTTTTATAACCGTACCATGGGCAATCGCGGCGGAGCACGACATGCTCAGAACATAAATCCGGTGTCACTGGAGACGCCAGAGTTATGCTGAAAAAAGGCGAGGCTGCTCCATTTACATGGAGGTCTATGGCGCTGCCTACCCCCGCCCCCTTCGCGTCACCGGTGACGTGACCCGGAAGCATTGGCAGACATGCTGATGCTCCCGACCGCCAGGGGAATCCGGCGAACAGGTGAGTCTCCCACTACTTAACTTGGGCTGAGTTTTATGATGCATGAAACTCAGCCCGAGTTAACTCGGGCCAGACACCCAGGAGGTTAACCTCCTGAGCGTTTCGCCCTTGGCACGGTTTTTTCATTACCGTGCCA
>CM070037.1:8994429-9006509 GCA_036250615.1 Ptychadena robeensis | reverse complement strand
CCTTAGTGTCAATACCGGAAAATATATATCATATTCCTACAGATTTGATACCACTATGACATATTAACACAGGGAGGCTGGCTGACCTCACGGTTCATCCGTGACACTAGCGTTGTTTGTGTTCTTTCTACAGCTTATTGTTTACCTACCTACCGTGCTATATATTGTGAACTTGTTGGCCATTTTGATAATTGCAGGGCTTTGCTTCCTCGTTAACTAGCAGTCAGAAGCAGCTGTGCCTGATGATGAGTGATATATACAGTGGGTACGGAAAGTATTCAGACCCTCTCAAATTTCTCACTCTTTGTTATATTGCAGCCATTTGCTTAAATCTTTTTTTTCCCTTATGAATGTACACACAGCGCCCCGTACTGACAGAAAACACATAATGGTAGACATTTTTGCAGATTTATTGAGAAAGAAAAACTGAAATATCACATGGTCCTAAGTATTCAGACCCTTTGATCAGTATGTAGTATTTTGACCTAATACAGCCATGATTCTTTCTGGGAAAGAAGCAACACGTTTGTCACACCTGGATTTGGGGATCCTCTGCCATTCCTCCTTGCAGATCCTCTCCAGTTCTGTCAGGTTGGATGGTAAAGGTTGGAGGACAGCCATTTGTATGTCTCTCCAAAGATGCTCAATTGCTCTATTAGTCCGGTCTCTGGCAGCGCCAATACAGGACAGTCACAGAGTTTTTGTGAAGCCACTCTTTTGTTGTTTTAGCTGTGTGCTTAGGGTCATTGTCTTGTTGGAAGGTAAACCTTCCGCCCTGCCTGAGGTCCTGAGCACTCTGGAGAAGGTTTTTGGCCAGGATATCCCTGTACTTGACTGCATTCATCTTTCTCTTGATTGCAACTAGTCGTCCTGTCCCTGCAGCTGAAAAACACCCCACGGCATGATGCTGCCACCACCATGCTTCACTGTTGTGACTGTATTGGACAAGTGATGAGCAATGCCTGGTTGTCTATACACATATCGCTTAGAATTAAGGCCAAAAAGTTCTATCTTGGTCTCATCAGACCAGAGATTCTTATTTCTCACCATCTTGGAGTCCTTCAGGTGTTTGTAAGCAAACTCCATGTGGGCTTTCATGTGTCTTTAACTGAGGAGAGTCTTCCTTCGGGACACTCTGCCATAAAGCCCTGACTGGTGGATGGCTGCAGTGATGGTTGACTTTCTACAACTCTCTCCCATCTCCCGACTGCATCTCTGGAGCTCAGCCACAGTGATCTTTGGGTTCTTCTTTACCTCTCTCACCAAGGCTCTTCTTCCCCAATAGCGCATTTTGGCCGGATGGCCAGCTCTATGAAAGGTTCTGGTCATCTTCCATTTAAGAATTATGAAGACCACTGTGCTCTTAGGAACCTTAAGTGCCGCAGACAATTTTTTGTAACCTTGGCCAGATCTGTGCCTTTCCACAATTTTGTCTCTGAGCTCTTCAGGCAGTTCCTTTGACCTCATGATACTCATTTGCTCTGACATGCACTGTGAGCTGTTAGGTCTTATATAGACAGGTGTGTGGCTTTCCTAATCAAGTCCAAACAGTATAATGAAACACAGCTGGACTCAAATGAAGGTGTAGAACCAGCTCAAGGATAATATGAAGAAATGGACCGCACCTGAGTTAAGCCCCCCATACACCTTAAGATCGATTCATACAATCTCCATTAGATCTACCAACAACTGTGTAGTATAGTGGCCTCCCTGATAGAATACATAGTGATTGGAAGGATTAGAAAGGTCCTCATATTACATGGTTTTGGTAGAACAGAAATTGTATGGAAAGATTGTAAGGTGTATGGGGTCCTTTACATATATAAGAGTCACAGCAAAGAGTCTGAATACTTAGGACCATGTGATATTAAAATTTTTCTTTGTTAATAAATCTGCAAAAATGTCTGCAATTCTGTGGTTTTCTGTAAGTATGGGGTGCTGTGTGTACATTAATGAGGAATAAAGAACTTTAAGCAAATGGCTGCAATATAACAAAGAGTGAAAAATGTAAGGGGGTCTGAATACTTTCAGTACCCACTGTAGACATATTCCTATTGAACAAAAGCCACGTCCTATTTGCCCCAAGTGCCCCACCGAGACCCCGTCACTTACCCATTATCTTTGGCCATGTCCAGTTATAGCGGGTTTTTGGTCAGAGATGGTCAAATTCTTGGGTACGTCCCTGGGCCACGATGCGCCACTGGACCCAATGTTGTTGATATTTGGGTACCTTAGCCCTTCTCTCTGAACTCGCATTCCTCGATACCATGCTTGGATACACTTGGCTTTACTGACTGCCCGTAGAGCAATCATGCATCAGTGGATACATGCCGAGCCTCCCGATCTGCTTTTTGTATGTAACCACCTTCAATCCCTGTTTTATCGGGAATTGAGGGGAGTTGACCGTCACAATGTGATCGCGGCTAACAAATTTCTAATTAGATGGCACCGGTATATGAACAGCTATTTGCCACCTAGAGAGCTGGAATGTGTACTATCCCTGTTGGGAAATGAGACCTCATAGGGAACTCACAGACCTGTAGAAGCTGTTGTGTCCCTACTGCCATTTCAACATCTTTCTACGATTGTCTCTGGCGGCGTATTCACGATTTCGACATGTGACAGTTTATACTCACCTGTATACCTGACTATTTCTCTTTTCTCGACTCTTGTTGTCTTTTGTTTGAACTCTACAACAGTATATGTTCTTGCCTAGCCATGTTTGATATTATTGTCTGTATGTAAATGCCTGCATACACTATACTGTTTTGCGAATGTTTTGTTTTGTTTTACGAAAATGTTTATATGAAAAAAATGGAATAAAGAGAATAAAAAAAAAAGGGGAGGATATGGAGTCACATCCTCTATAACAGGCATATCACTTTGTCCCTGATGGGCGAACAGCATGGAAGAGGGGAAGAAAAAACATATGTGAATATAGGCAACACAGTGCACTTCCCTTTCTTGCCCTAGGGTAGTACATGAATCTACCTGTCACTGCTTTAACCAGTGAATGTGTCTTTCTACCCTACAGACTTATTGTATATGAAATATGAGAATTGTGAAGGTTCTCTGCTTACTTTTGCTACATATGGCTTTGGTGACCCCAAATCTACAGAAGTGTCAAGATTCTGATGGAAATCCATACACTGTTGTTAAATGTGGAGCTCCTGGAAAAAATGGGGAACCAGGTAAAGAAAAAACACAATTTAAAATGCTATAAAATACATTGCAGAACTTCAAAGGTGGTCCCTAGAGGGCTGGAAGATCTGATTTAACTTCTCTATAGCTAACTGCTTGAGGCCTGCAGTCTAGGCCAATGGGTGTCTAGTAGTGATGGGCAAACTGTGGCAAACCAACTGCCAGGCAAACAAACATTGTTTGTTTGTTTGTGGCCCATTGACCAGGAGAATGCTTGCGATGTTTGATTTTCCCCTCCAATACATTAACATGGAGTGGCCCTCTCTACCAGAGCACACCAGACCCCTGCTAAAAGGACCTCCTGTTTGGTGTGTCTGTAAGCACCAGCGGCCAATGTTAGTTTATCACCATTGGCTAGGAGTGTGTGGGCTCACTTGAGAGTTATCATGATAAAGGGTTTAGTTCTGAAAGATGAGCCATTTGATAACATTGTATATAAAGGCTCATGATAGGAGTAACCTGTAGGCTGCAGTATAGCCATATAGGGTGCCATTTTGCCAAAGGGCTGTTGGGGGGGGGGGGGGTCAATTATCAACTAAGCTGTGTTTTGCAGTAATTAAACAGTTCATATATAGATTTATATGGAGGTCTAAAATTAACGGTATCGCATGTCTGTTTAGGAAATCCTGGAACACCAGGGGACCCTGGACCTAAGGGCCCAAAAGGAGACATTGGGACTCCAGGTAATGTATTGTTTCTGTACTTGATGGAAGTCAATATTGTGCTTTATGCTCAGTACTTTATCAAACTCGTCAAAAAGTGCTATTTTTTTTCTGTTGTGAAAATAATTTGAGGGTGGTTAAAGCCTCCTTTACCCCACTTCTTCCAAAGGGATTGGGTCAGGGCAGCCATTGATCATCATCTTGTCGTATACTAGTTATTTGACCATTTTATTTAATAGCTGTCTCCACAGCAGGTGTACTTGCCATCTCTACTCTATCTTTCCTGGCACCTGCAGTCCAAACTGATGCCTGGTCCTTTGTCACATGGAAGTGTGAGAGATCTTCCCCCCTTATATAATAGTTCTGATGATTTGAAGGAACTGGGATGAGAGTCTTTGGCCTGGCATTAGCTCCAAGTCAAAACTGTGAGACTGCAGAGGGCTTCCATTCTCCAGTGCACTTAGTAGTCTGAGACCTAAGGGCCCAAATAAAGATGAATATGTGCAGTTGCATTGGCATCATTACAATCGCTTTTCTTGTTGCGTTCCTCCAGCATGTGTTGTATAAATTTGTATTGTATATGTAACTGTAAAATATTCTCTATAACTGACTAGGACCACAAGGAGAAAAAGGAGATTGTGCAGCTCCAGGTAACAAGACCCCCCTCGTGTGTGTGTGTGTGTGTGTGTGTGTGTGTGTTCTCCCCCCCCTTAAACGATAGTTGTATTTACATATTACTTTTGACCTTCTGAACAGACATTAGGGGGTGACATGGGTTAATAGAGAGATGGTCAATGAGATGCCAAAATGTTGACATTGTATGCAGGCTGGTCTACACCAACTTTGATTGCCACATGACAAAATATCAGCATCTCATTGGTCTACCTACTTTCCCTGTTCTAGTTAGATTACACAAAGCCTGCAAAAGTACCCTTGTGGTTAATTTCTGCCTATCGGCCATCTAGATAAGAACACTCAACCTTGTACAAATCTAAAGTCCTGAGAACTTTCAAACCTATAATGTATTTATAAATGTGTGTTTTACTTGTTGATTTATTTGTTTTTCTTTTAGAACTTGAAAATCTTAAATTGCTAGTGTCGTCTCTTTTGGATGAACGACTGAGAGACCTGCAATCAAACTTTTAGGCACTAGGAAAAGGTCAGTAGTGATGAGCAGCATAGGCAATATTCGAATTCGTGATATTTTGCGAATAATTCTACTAATATTCGATTCTATATTCGGAAATTCGAATATTTGCGATACCATGAATTGCGAAAATAATATTCGCACTTGCGACCATGAATGGTCACATGCTATGTTTATTATTGCAATGCGAATATTATTTTTGCAATACATGGCCATATTGCGAATATCCGGAATTGCAAATATCCGCCGACATATTCGAGATATTGGCGAATTCTCGAATTGCTGATATTCGCGAAAAATATTCGGCATTTGAATATTCGAGCTCAACACTAAAGGTCAGTTCCATTATGTATGAAGTACAAATGATGTTCACCTCAACAGCTTGTATTTTATGTGGGCTGCACGTACAATCCTTTGTTCCCACGTCCTTCTTGGCGGCCAAAGAAAACCACCTATCTTTCATGATGACTTCAAACAATTATCCACATTTGAAAAGTCTGCACAGCGCAGATAAAATTCTGAAAGCTTTATTGTTTAAAAGTTCCATTAGTACATACACAGCTTATACTGATGGAATTTAGGAACAATTAAGCATTTGGAATTTTACCCACACAAGATTGATAACATCCACCTTCTCTGCAACAAGTAGACACGTCAACAGAAGCTGAGAAGATACAACCAGTGACAGTCAGCTGGAAAAGACCTTCAAGAATATTAGTAAAAAGGAGTTTGTTGCTAAAGACAGGAAAATATCAATGACCTACAGGAGGATAGTACCAATGACCTGAAGAGATAGAAATCATGACAGGCAGATCACCAAGAGACAGACTATACTATAATTCTGGATTGTGAAGTCTACTGACGATATATGTTTTTATCCTGGTCTTATCTCCCCCTATCAATTACAGCTTTTGGATTTACAAAAGGAGTGGCAAGAAGCGGAAACAAAATCTATGTCTTAAACCCTGTTGAGATGAATTATACTGAAGCCCAAACAATGTGCTCCCAGGCCGGTGGTCAGCTGGCCTCCCCAAGGGATGAAAATGAGAATAGAGTCCTCTTTTCCATCCGCAAGCAGGTCGACAAGCAGACATTCATTGGTATAAATGGCCTACTTACTTATAGAGTTTTTAGGTTTCTATCTGGAGAAGTCATCACCTACTCCAAATGGGCACCCGGTGAACCTAACAACTATAAGGGCCTTAATCAACGCTGTGTGGAATTATCGCCCACCGGAGTATGGAATGATGAGAATTGTGGAACAAACCGGCTTTCCATTTGTGAGTTCAAAATTTGCACCCAACAAAATGTATTCTATGCAGGAGTGCTTTTCTAATGGACACATTTTCTCATCTTTTAATAAATTAAAACATGATTAGGTTTGATGAATGCTTTGTTATTTTATATTCTATGGCTCTGGTTAATATTTTTGTTTTCTGGATTTTATCAGTAGCCATTAATGATTAGTGATGAGCGACTAGGTAATATTCAAATTTGCGTGATTTTGCGAATTTCTGCCATAATATTCGATTCTATATACGTAATCTCGAAAATCCGCACTTGTGGACATGAATTGCGATCTAAAAATTGCAATTGCGACCAAATATGCGCAATTCATGCAAGTCAATAGAGCTTGGATATTTGACTGGGACAATATCTGTCATTTCTGTTTAAAAAAAAAAAAACGAATCACTAGTATTGCAATGAATAGAATCGCAATAATCGTGAAAAATCACGATCGCGTCGGATATCCAATGATATATTCGCGGTATGGAGATTTCGAGCTCAATACTATTAATGATGTCCTTTCCTCTTTCAATAAGGTAGGAAATCATTCAAACCATTTTGGGGGGTTTTACTTCTATCTAGGGATGCTTTTAAATAGGTTTCCTGTTATAATTTGAACATCCCAAGGTATCAAGTGGAACCTCTAACCGCCAAAACACCCCCCACCCCCCTCCACTTCGCGTCTATTAAAACATTTGTATAGGAAGCAAGAGCAAATCTGTAACTACCCCCAGATATCAATATCACCCATGGAACCATTGGTTTATAAAAGTTTATGGAGGTTTTATTCAATAGCATGACCAGCTACAATGGTATATAGAGAGATAGGTGTGCAATTGTTGTAGATTTAAAGTAGAACTTCTAGGGGGTCTGAGTTTCTTTCCAAATCAAAATCGTACAATTAAATAGGCATTTAAGTAAAAAGGGGATGGGATTTCAATGAAACTAAGACCAAAGTTGGGATTTCCTTTTTCAGTGATTTGCATACATATTTATTGTATTAAAAACAAAAGAATCCACCCTTGATTAGGAATGCAGACACTATTTAAATGTAGTTGGAGGTTCAGTTCAAACCCTGGTCTAACCCCCCCCCCCCCTTAAATTATATATCTAATGTTGCTCTGCAGTTCTAGGGTAGATGTAGACTTTTAGTCTGTAAAGCCTGTTTACATTTGAGATTTGTCGATGCTTCACTTTTGTTTGTTTGTGGATAGCGCACAAATCTCTGGAGACAATTGTGCTCATTGTATGCCTCATATACTTGCGTCTACTTGGGATATTTACGGGCCTACAGTGGATACTTTGGGCCCTATTAACCTAGTTTAACACTGTATTTTCTATTTATTAATATTGTTTGAGTTCTGTTATGTATATAATTACTTGAGTACATGTGTATTCACTTTATTGACCAATTCTGGATGCTAATGTATGCATTATCATAGGATCAAAAATTGTACTTGAATGTCATTTTCATGTTATGCTACAACTTTTCAATAAAAGTTATTATGGTGTAAAAAAAAAAACAAAAAAAAAACAATTCAACATTTGAATATATCCAGTAAACATTTCTACCCGTATACCACATAATTTACAAAAACATGATTCCAGATCTATATTGAGTTATATGTAATAGAACCAGTCCAAATCATCCTCAATGCATTTCACCCATCTAGGGCTTCATCAGGAGGCAATACAGTAGGCTGGATCTAATAAAAATGAGTAACGGATATATAACTTACTTGACAGAAAACTGACATTTTATGACAACATTTCCAAATGATTCAAACGCACAGGGATGTCTGCATTTACCTGGTTGGTTTTAACCCAGCCTCCAATTGATTAATGGTACGGTTTACAATTTTTCTTTCCTTAACTTTACCAAATGTTGGGGTTCATTCCCAAAAGGAGATTCCCCCATCCTCAGCCGTGCGCTCCAGCCCCCCCCCCCCTTCTCCTTCCGGATCACGTCCTGCGACGCATCCAGGAAGAGAGCCCCAACTCCCCACCGCCTCTCCTCTGCAGCTGAGCTCCCTGCAAGGTGAGTGGAGGGATTTGCAGAGAGACTGATTCCGACTCTCACTGAGCGTGGAGCGAGAGAGAGGGACCCATCGCAGCCAAGTTCCCCTCAGTGAGACGGGGGTAAGCCTTACTTTCTTCCAATAGGAACAGGCACTGTCTTTCCAGGACCGCGCCCAACTGAGCCCTGGGTTGATGTTCCCCTCCGAATGGAGGAAACACAAAAACTGACAATGGAGGCATGAGCAGCAAATTTAAACTTCTGGGTGTTGTGTTTCCTCCCTCTGGGGGTGGATCCCCATCTCTCATTGGTGGTCTGTCCTGGAAAAGATGACTTGGGGGAAAATCGGAATTGTTTTTGAACTAAGTTTAAGCAAAAACTACATGTGCTAGAGCAAAACTGTTTTTTTTCCAAATGTTCCCACAACCCTTCTCTAAATCTCCAGCAATTTTAGTGATTATACCATTATCAGAGGCTTTGCAATCAAACTTTGTCCGTCTCTAGGTATTACACACTGAACTTTCCATAATGCAGTGCTTTCCTAACGAGGGGGGCTTTATTCCAGGGAAGGTACACCTAGTGGGGAAGCTCTCTGTGAGAACACAAACTGACCTTCAGAGAGAAGGGATAACTGTAGCTCATCTGCCCATTGGCTTTCCATGTATCTGCTCTCGTCTCCTTCTGCCAAATGCACACATTGCCCCCAACTTCGCCTACCACTGCCAGCCAAAAAGGCTGTGGGAGGGTCATACAGGAAGCTAACAATTGAGGAACTATATGCAGATAGAAAGTAGAGTGTATGTAATGTGTATATAAATTATGCTTGTCTCTGCCTTTCATCAGGTGTATTTACTGATGACTCCTGAGAGAAGTCGACAAGTTGTGTTTTTTTTAACAAAAGACGAGAGACATGGCAGCAGTGGCAGTAGGTGACAGACACACACATCACAAGTATGAAAATACTTCACTCTAGGCCACACGAACCATATGGTGACCGTTAAGTCCATGTTGATTGTGTCTGTTGCATAGATATTCAATAGTCAATTTTGAGTGTATCTAATGGTACCATATTTGTATATGACTTTGTTTCTTGCCTTTTTGTTGCATCACGGTTTATTCTATTGTATAGAAATATTGGACTGCATATCCATCATTGTGAACATTTTGTTACAACTGTTTCTTATAATATAAATTTTATTTGCATAAAATTCTATGAAAATATATATGAAGAAAAACACACACTATGTGTGGAGAAAGAAAGGCACAGCACACCAACATCAAATCCTCACACCCACTGTAAAACATGGTGGACGGAGCATCATGGTTTGGGGCTGCTTTGCTTCCTCAGGGCCTGGACGGATTATTGTAGGTGATGTAAAAAATAATTTCAGTTTATCAAGACATTTTGCAGGAATCGTAAGACCATCTGTCCACCAACTGAAGCTCCACAGAGGATGGATGATGCAACAGGACAATGACCCAAGACATACAAGTCATTCAACAAAAGAATGGCTTCAACAGAACAAAATATGCCTTCTGGAGTGGCCCAGTCAGAGTCCTGACCTCAACCCAATTGAAATGCTGTAACATGATCTTAAGAGAGCAATTCACACCAGACATCCCTACACTGAAACAGTTTTGTGAAGAGGAGTGGTCCAAAATTACTCCAGATTGTTGTGCAGGTCTGATCTGCAACTACAGGAAACCTTTGGTTGAGGTTATAGCTGCCAAAGGAGGGTCAACCAGTTAGTCCAACAGTTAACATACTTTTTATACCTTACACTGTGAATGTTTTTATTTATTTGAAGAAAATAAAATAACATACAGACAATAGATAACATCATATAGAGATATGAATGGGTGGTGATATTGTATGGCAGCAGATTAGAAAAAAAAATATCATCTATAAAGAAAACAAACAATAGCTGAAATAGCATCAGATTCTCTCAATGTTGCAGCATACGAAAAACTAAAAAGTCCCCGTCCCCGATACACCTTTAGATCATTCCATACAATTTTCTTTAGATCTACCAACAACTATGTAGTATAATGGCCTCCCTGATAGAATAGATAGTGAATGGAAGGTATCCCCCCCCCCACCTATTGTATACCTTGTTCCCCAACCTATTAGATTGGAAGCCCGTCCGGGCAGAGTCCTCTACTCCTCCTGTGTCATTACCTGTACCTGTGTGTTATACTGTGTTGTATCTCCACTCTAATGTATTGTACAGCACTGCGTAATATGTTGGCGCTATATAAATAAATGATAATAATAATATAGAACACTGCTATGTAGTGCCGAGTCCTCCCTGATAGAATACATAGTGGTTGGAAGGTATATATCACTGTTATGTAGTGCAGAGTCCTCCCTGATAGAATACATAGTGATTGGAAGGTATATATCACTGCTATGTTGTGCCGGGTCCTCCCTGATAGAATACATAATGATTGGAAGGTATATATCACTGCTATGTAGTGCCAAATTGTATGGTAAGATTGTAAGGTGCATGGGGGCTGTAACAGTGTGGTATTGATCAATGAAAGTAATATTATACACACAGATCAATTATAATTCCCCAAGAGAAATGGGGGGGGGGGACGAGAATAAACCGATGGTCCTATCGCCTTAAACAGAAAAAAACAATATCAAATGTCTTCGGGGAGCAGTGCGGTACAGCAAAAAGAAAGAAAACAAGATGCCTTGGGATGGAAATTTAACAGTGGAAACTGTGAAATTGTAAGCAGCCAGACAAAAGCCTCCGTAGGCCATGAACCTCGGGGGAGGGGCCCAGAGAGTTCCATAGGTCATTGATAGCATACCAGGTAGAATGCTTCCTAAAAAAATTTGAGACTGAGCTGTCAGGAGCCATCTCTGCATTCATCCTTTCCATATGGAACAGGTCTGGTAGAGTCCTCTGGAGGAGAGATATGGAGGGAGGGGAAGGGGAGAGCCAGAGCTGCAGAATGCACCGCCGAGACATGAGGAAGCATAGCTGAGCCAAATGCTATAAAGCCAACTATACATGCGGTTATTTAGAGGGGTCTAATGCAGCAAAATGTGTTAATGCAAAATTTCGACAGATCAATTATGACATTAGCCTTGAGTTTTCACGTGATGATCACAAAAATATTGTGAAAATAGTCACTTTTTTTTACAAAAACTTGAATATAGTGCTCTATTTTCACAGTCAGGAATATTTCAGATTCTGGGGAAAATACCATGCATTGCGTTCACAATATGCACATGTCAGCACGACCCACAATGCTTCATGCCTCTGTTTCTACCAGGACAGAAGCAGATATATGGGAACAGTCTGATCCCTCTCTTCCATCCTCGGTAATCACGTTTCCAGTCTATATAAAGACTGATTCCTGACAGATCTCCCTTCCTGTGTGTCCTATTCTCGCACTGACTCTTCTAGAAGTTTCCTTTATGTTCCATTTGTATCGTCATGTCTGGATACAACACAACTTCCTGCTACAATGCCTCCTCTATGAGGAAGCAGCACACCGGGGATGGCGGGAAGAAAACCTCAGCTACAGGTCAAGTGTTTGTAGAATGTAACTTCTGCTCTATAACAAGCTGCAGATTCACAATTCCCTCATTCATGCGAAACAGTATGGAGGAGCAAATATCACCATATTTATCAGATGTGACAGCTCAGTTGTGTGAGGATGTGGGTGGCTCTGAGAAGAGCCTTTGTGCGACATGTAGGAGTCGGGACGTCAGTCGGGGGATTACTTGGCGCTGGTGTACTTGGTGACG
>CM070037.1:8979758-8994329 GCA_036250615.1 Ptychadena robeensis | reverse complement strand
CAATTCCCCTCCCCCTGATCGTACAACACAAAGGCTCTTCTCAGAGCCACCACGCCGTCAAACACAGAGCTCTGTATACAACTCTCATTTTCTTATTGCTATGCCAATTAAGCGTCACATTACACGAGACTTACATATAATTATGTTAAAATATTATAAACCTAATCCTTTCACTGCTAGTGCTGTCCAGACACTTTGTCACGTGCCCCGTGTACAGTTGCTTTGCTCTCGCAGACAGACTGCGGGAATGGAGTAGGAGATATAACGATAGGTTTGTGACTGAAGATTACCGGATCGTGTAAAATAGAGAGAATTCCTAGTAACGGTGATTCCCGTCTGTTCCCTCCTCTCCTAGAATTGCTGAGAAATTATTGATGTATTGCTGCTCTATAGGAACGAGCGCATCTTCTATTTTATTCGTACAAACGTATTCAGACTGCGGAAAAAGAAGCGTGTAATCGGAGTTCTGATGATTTCATTGGCCGGTAAAGGAGCCGCCCACACTGAGTATGGGCTGAGGTTTCATATTATTACTCTTCGAAATGAGCCGCCAGAATTGTACCGACCGTTACACCGGAAACATCCGCTCTCCCGCCAATTCCGCCTGATATCACGATGTTATTACAATGTATACATCACTCAGCTTCATTATCATGCTGGATGGAATGTTCTGGAATCTTTCCGGGGTGACCATAGAAGATGAAGCTGATCGCTCTTCCATATGGAATCTATACATTATCACGTGACTGGGGGATGTCTGTCCTATGGCGGCTATCCCTCATCATCTCTATTCATAGACAGCAGAGGGAGAATCTCCTCATACAACGTCGGGCGGGAATCCTTGTATCGCGGCTGGAGATCCGAGAGATGAAACGCTGGGGTGGGATAGAGGATTGGGTAGGTTCGTTTAGTATTTACCCCCTAAACCTCACCCCTCCAGAGCACCACTGTCCCCCACCCAAACCCGTAACCACCCGAACCCCGTAAGATTAACCCTGTAACTCGTGTTGTAAGGGCAGGGAAAAAACTCAGAACACCGGGTCGGTTCATCAATAAATAAATGATACAATATTGTGAGGATTCTACAAAAGTCACGTGTCTCACCTATGCAAATAATTATTAAGAAATTTTATTTTTTCAAATGAATTTACATTTCTATATTCCGTAGAAGGTGATGAAGTCTGCAGAGCTGAGCGTACACGCGGTGTGACAACCTTCTCCCCCATGTATCGCTGAGACGCGCTTCCCGCCGGTGTTGTCTGTTCTCCTATTACACAATGACGGACATTTTGCCAATAACGTCATTGTTCTGATACAGTGATATGTAGATGCTCGGGTGTCGGCAGATAAGTATGAATAAATATAAAATAAAAAATGGAAATATGTTACAGACTAATTTTTCTAAATATATAATTAAATTACACATTTTTCTGCCAACATTTCTTACCAACCTCTCTCCATGTTCTTGTTACTTCATATTAATGTTCTTATATCTTATGTGTAAATTCTGGGACCCGACACACGTTAGAAATTCTTCCGCCTCTGTGCTCAGTGATAACTGTTGGATCACTCCGCGCCTGTGAATCGTCTTTCCTGTTCTTCTATATCACCTTGATCGGTTTATTATTTTCATACGAGATATATAACGGCAGGTGTCCCGACGTTTTCAGCTCCCCGTCTAGATCTGCTCCCCCTGTAGCACATAACGGCCAGCAGGGGGAGCACATCTAATGAAATCAAATGGCCGAGGGGGGAGCTGATACCGACCGGGGACTCATGCATACCAGTGCCCGCAAAACTGTCACCCATGACTCCATGTTACCCCGGTCTTCTTGCCCTCCGCTCCCCCTCCCGCATTGTATGAACCAGAGAGCCGCGACCGTTAGTATGACGCAGGAGATCACCTCATCGTGTAAAATGGCGGGATACTCTACAGACTTAACATGCAGATTTAGGCGCTTATTTTGAAAATTGCGCTTTGATTTAGTCATCCAATCAGGGAGAGGGGAGTGGTGTGTTCTGCCAAATCACAGGGCAGGGATGAAGTATAAATACCTCAGCAGCATTACATCTCACATTCTCAGAGATACAGAAGAGCTGTTTAGAAATGGCCAGAACTAAGCAGACAGCCCGCAAGTCCACCGGCGGCAAAGCTCCCCGCAAGCAGCTGGCTACCAAAGCCGCCCACAAGAGCGCCCCGGCCACCGGCGGAGTCAAGAAGCCTCACCGCTACAGGCCCGGTACTGTGGCTCTCCGAGAGATCCGGCGCTACCAGAAATCCACCGAGCTGCTCATCCGCAAGCTGCCCTTCCAGCGCCTCGTCCGGGAGATCGCCCAGGACTTCAAGAACGACCTGCGCTTCCAGAGCTCGGCTGTCATGGCTCTGCAGGAGGCCAGCGAGGCTTACCTGGTCGGACTCTTCGAGGACACCAATCTGTGCGCCATCCACGCCAAGAGGGTCACCATCATGCCCAAAGACATCCAGCTGGCCCGCAGGATCCGCGGCGAGAGGGCATAGATTACCCGCACACCACTCTGCAACACAAAGGCTCTTCTCAGAGCCACCACATCCTCCCGTACAAGAGCTCAAGTGTCACCGCGTTATCACCGCTGTATCATGGGGTCCACCTTATACTCGTTCTATACATGTCACTACACTGTCCACCGCGCCTCCTCTACGTACAAGGATTGTCACATTTCTAGGGAATCTCGGGTGTGATTTTATCTCCAACCATAGTATGCTGAGGGGAGATGAATGCAGCTATAACTTCAGCTTGGCAGAGGCGCAAACGCGTTACTAAAATATAAATGTAATTCTAATAAGATTTTATATTTGCGCCTAATCATGTGATTATAGAAGAATAGATTTAGAAAGATCAATACAAAGGTTGCAAAATTATCAACATCCATATCTGTTGTGAGAAACCTACTGTTCTAAGGAATGACATCCCGAGATCCACATGTCACCATAATCGCGGATGAGGACACAGACATGGAGATAAGCGGGGTGCACAGTAGTCGGTCACCCTCCCTCCCCAAGATATGTGCTGGAGCTTTCCGTTCCGTCATCTACGATCCGCAGATCGCATGATCCCTGTATCCTCACTGTATAAATATTCATCATAAAACACTGGAATATCTATATCACTATTACAGGTTTATATTACGATAAGTATAATGGAGTCTCAGGTATGTATGTACTATACAGCGCCGTGATCGCTCCGTGTATACAGCGCTCTGTCAGGAGGAGGTGGTGGCTCTGAGAAGAGCCTTTGGAGTGTGTAGATGGAAGGAGCAGCTCCGGCTTATTTCTTCTTAGGAGCGGACTTCTTTGGCGCCTTCTTAGCTGGGCTCTTGGCGGCAGCTTTGGGCTTCGCCGGGCTCTTTGTCACCTTCTTGGCTGCAGTCGACGGGGCCGCTTTCTTGGGCTTAGCTGCTTTATTGGGGCTCTTGGCGGTCTTGCTCGGGGACTTGGCCACCTTCTTGGCGGCGGGTCTCTTGGGCTTGGCGGCGGCCGATGGCTTCTTCTTGGTTGCTTCTTGTTGATCTTGAAGGCCTGGACCTTGACCTGGACGAGGCTCCCCTTAGTGACCAGCGCCTTGAGGGCGACCTTCAGGTGGCTGTTGTTCTTGTCCACATCGTACCCGGAGGCGGCCAGAGCTTTCTTCAGGGCGGGAAGGGAAACCCCGCTGCGCTCCTTGGAAGCGGCCACTGCTTGGAGGATGAGGGAGGACACGCTGGAACCGGACGGCTTGTTGCCGCCTTTCTTGGCTCCTCCGGCCGCAGCTTTCTTCGCTGGCTTCTTCTTCTTGGGACATTAACACTCTGTGTAACTAGGGGGGGGGGGGTATGGACTCCTGGGCAGCAGCTCCTATGCATGGACCCTGCAGACTGGCGCAGCAGCAGTGTTCACTGTATATATTGTCGGCCAGGACAATGGATTCCCTCTCACAGAGACCCGTGTATAAACTTTGTGGTGGGGAAGAGTTGTGCAGTGCTGAGGGACCGCGCTTAACTCAGCTCCGCATCCACATGAGGCTTTACATATGTATCTATGAAGCACATCCGATGACAGGGCCCTAACGGAGCGAACAATGTTTAGAAAACCTGTTTAACTGGGAAAGGGAAGAAGACAGAAATTCTGGTTCTAGAGACGATTTACTGATTGGCATTAGTCATTACTGACTAGGCAATATTCGCATTTACGTAATTTCACAAATACCCGCAATGATATTCCATATATAATCTTGAAAATCCACATTTGTGGACTATTCTTGAGCAGAATATGGTATATTCGAATTCGCATAATTCCGTGAATATATTTAGGAACATTTGAAATTCGTAAACTGCAATTCTACTGTATTCTATTGCCTTCCTTTGCACGTGGCTGTTCACAGTTATTCCCGATGTAGCTTTACAGCTTCTCTTCTTCATTCATAGCCATTCACAATGCGCACAAATATGCAGGATGTGTGCCAGTAAACAAAATTGAAGCCTAATATGAATATCCACCATTGCGAATATCCGAGCGCACATCCGTCAATATTGCAAATTCTCCAATGATGGATATTCATAGAATATATTCGAACACTGTGGGCATGGATCACGATCTAAAAATCTCAATGCGCAGTGCATGCAAGTCAATGAAGATATTCCGTTAAAAAAAAGTGGCGATGTATTGCCATAAAGGGAATCGTAAAAAGGAGTGTATAAGTTAAGCGACCCTGAGAAGACATGTACGGCTCTGTATGAGAAGGTGGGTGGCCCTGAGAAGGACCTTTGGTGATAAGACGGATAATACAGAATGTCACGTGGGGTGCTAGGACACATTAACCCCCGAAGCCGTAGAGAGTGCGCCCCTGGCGTTTGAGAGCATAGACCACATCCATGGCGGTGACGGTCTTCCTCTTGGCGTGCTCGGTGTAGGTGACGGCATCGCGGATGACATTCTCCAGGAAAACCTTCAGCACTCCGCGGGTCTCCTCATAGATGAGGCCGGAGATGCGCTTGACACCCCCTCGGCGGGCCAGGCGGCGGATGGCGGGCTTGGTGATGCCCTGGATGTTGTCACGGAGAACCTTGCGGTGCCGCTTGGCGCCTCCTTTGCCCAGACCCTTCCCGCCTTTACCGCGACCAGACATGGTGATTGTTCGTTCTCGGAGAGCGAAATAAGCTCGGTAATCCTTTCCTTTCTTTTATAGAGCCTGAGCGGACCTGAGAGGAAACAGGCTGGTAATGGGCGGGGTCACAAATGATTCCTTCTCCTGCAGATCATCTCACTGAAGTATCGGACACATTCTGCTGTTATCACGTTACAGAATGAGACACAGATGGATCTGTAGAAGAAAAATCTAATCTTACGTTCTGAGACGATCTATTTCTGTCCTGAAGGGTTATAGATCCGTCTGTGACTACAGATTACATACATCACCGGATGTTATACAATGTCTTCCCATTCCCGAGATTTATAGGAATTATGGGGAAATAAGGAACAAAAAGACCCCAACAGTCATCCCTAATACCTCAAATCTCACGGCACAGAGTTTGCAGACCTGATGGGGAACTTCCTAGTAAGGGGCGGAGTCACAGACACCCATTACAGGAAGACAGAGACTTGTATTTGTGTTACAATGTGTTTGACTTTCAGATAATACAAGGAAAGCGATGTGCTCCTCCGCCATGTTGTGTGTGATATCAGTGCGGGGAGGAATGATGGAGGATGACGTGTCCTCTCAGTGTCTCCTGTATATGGAGCAGAAGTGCGGATCCGCATGGAATCTCAGCAATCACAACTATCGCTTAGTATATGGAGAGATTCCTCCTCAGAACTTATTCCCGATCGATGCTCTGTTATATATATAGCAATATACTGACAGGGGGAGGAAGGGGTTAATGGTATTTTATTTCTCCGGAAGTAACGGACGTCGACATTCTGGCGGGAGATTTAAAAGTTGAACGCTAAGCCACAGTGAGGGGTGGTCCTTGTATCAGCCAATAAAACTGTCATCAGTCCTCATGTATCCAAATCCCTTCCTTTCCTTTGTAATTCTTGTGTAACCGTCACAGAGAACAGTGGTGCGGAATTTGACTTATTTTATAATTAACACAAACATCCCTTACTGCTGATTGGTGGAAATCTTAGAAATGCCTCTTTCATATATCTCTCCATAGAAATAATTTCTGCTTCAATAGTGATCACAGGCCTACTCCACTCTGTGATGTCATCTGACAGAAGCGTAATTCCATGTGATGGGGTTATTGTATGACGTCATCCAGATTTCCTCTGCTGCAGAACCTCTTTACATTTACTGACCAATACTAACCAATCAGAACTCTGAATCTCTCCCCAGGCAGAGAAGTACGAGAGATGTATATGTAACTCTGTGTGTGACGGTGTGGTGGCTCTGAGAAGAGCCTTTGTGTTGTATGATCAGGGGGAGGGGAAGGGTAGTACGCGTGTCAGATTACTTGGCCTTGGCCGCCTGGTGGCTCTCGGTCTTCTTGGGCAGCAGCACGGCCTTGATGTTGGGCAGGACTCCTCCCTGGGCGATGGTCACCCCACCCAGCAGCTTGTTGAGCTCCTCGTCGTTGCGGACGGCCAGCTGGAGGTGTCGGGGGATCATGCGGGTCTTCTTGTTGTCGCGGGCGGCGTTCCCGGCCAGCTCCAGGATCTCAGCCGTCAGATACTCCAGGACGGCGGCCAGGTAGACGGGAGCTCCGGCCCCCACCCGCTCCGCATAGTTGCCCTTCCTGAGCAGACGGTGAACACGACCGACAGGGAACTGCAGACCGGCCCGGGATGATCGAGTCTTGGCCTTAGCACGAACCTTCCCGCCTTGTTTACCGCGTCCAGACATGACGAGTACGAAGTTCTCACACAGATGTCTCCTTCCTCCCACTGACTACTGTTTATACCCTGAATGATGTGACGTCTCTCACTGTGATTGGATAATGTTAGAAACCACCAATACTCTTCAGGTTTGTCTTTAAACCTGATTTTATCTGAGACTGAAGGAGGAACATATGACATCATTCTACATCACATGACTTGGAGTTCTCCAATAGAATCACCCAGAGAACTGAGTAGTGATTAGCATAGACCGCCTATAAAAGCAGCAGATGAGGGCGACTCCGGCACACATTCCCTGCACACAGTGAGAGGAGAGAAGCTCGCAGCATGCCTGAACCAGCCAAGTCCGCCCCGGCGCCCAAGTAGGGCTCCAAGAAAGCCGTGACCAAGACTCAGAAGAAGGACGGCAAGAAGCGGAGGAAGACCAGGAAGGAGAGCTATGCCATCTATGTGTACAAGGTGCTCAAGCAGGTCCACCCCGACACCGGCATCTCGTCCAAGGCCATGAGCATCATAAACTCCTTGGTCAATGACATTTTTGAGTGCATCGCCGGCTGATTTTAGCCCAATCCTCGTTAGTTGCTGCATCCAATTCCTGCACGACCTGATCATACCTGTCAAGTTTGGCCAATTACAAACCAGGGGACGTACAGGAAGTGACATCAGTGAAGTCACTTCCGGTATATGGATCGTGGTTTTTCCGCTTTCCACGCACCGGAAGTGACGTCACTCCTGGCGCTCGCCGGCCTTTTAGCTTATCTAGCAGGGAGAGGGCGTTACACTTCCTGCTAATGTCCCACCGCGCTTTTGCTGATAATGTGCGAGGTGGGACATTAGCAGAGAGAGTAACGCCCTCTCACTGCCAGATCAGCTCGATTTCAAGAATCCGGGAAAATCTGGGATTTCTTGAAATCGGGATTTGGGCGGGAAAGCCACATAAAAACTTGACTCTCCCGGCCAAAACGGGAGGCTTGACAGGTCTGGACCCGATCCCTAAGGGATGCGGGAGCGTGCACGGCATCGGATCGGGGATCGGATCGTGCAGGAGTTGGGCCGTCTGTGCCCAGCTTTACACAGAGCCTATATTGTGTTTAACATAAACACAAAGCCCTTGACACTTCTAGGCTGACTAATTGACTGAAGTGTGCTGTGCCTCATTTGTGCCATCTTTTGTGAGACTATGCTGTCATTTATGCTTTTTGGGAGGAGGTCACTGATTAAATGAACAACATCTGGAAACATACAGCCTGGAGACGTCTCAATCCATTGCTGGCTTGTAGCAGAATCATTACAGTGTGGTAACGTCACAACGCTGTGCTGAGTCGGCTACAGAACTGATAGGAATCTCTGTGCGTACTACTAACTGGTCAATTAACTTAGAGGGGGAGGAGACTCCCGCCAGATCGCTGTGCCCTGCAGGCAATTTGGGTCGAAACTTCAAGGTGCGCAACCAACCACCATGCGTTTGGCGTGAGCACACACTCCGGTTGATCGCCTGCAACTACTGTCGGGATACGCAGTGTCTATGGGCGACTTAAGAGGCAACGGTATTTGGCTAGCCACCATTTACATGACAGCTCTCAGGTGGACCAACAAGACCTATCCCATCTGACAAAGTGGGAACATATATGTATTATGGGACCAAGAAACTGATACTCACTATTTGGATCTCCTCTTCTCCACATACACTCATGGACCTTAGATCTTTTCTACAAAATTACCTCCTCCGAATCAAACTTTATTCTAGTACAAGAATATACAGCGTCTCAGCTTAAAGATCTTATACTGGTTTTACACCATACCTTTTGGTATTTGAAAGGGACAATTAGTAGCATGATGGGTGGTGTGATGGGTGATTGATTGTAGCTGGGATAGCTATCTGCTGCCTAAGCATTCTAGAAGGACAAGAAAATCTTATGTATTCTAAAGGATATGCGTGACATATATTGTTACTGACATAAATCCTCATTCTGTGATTTATTGTTTTTGTTGGAAAATTGCTTAAGGTTTACCAGTGAAAAGAATTCTTTCTTTTATATTTTGCCCATTTTTAGCATTTTTTTTTGTTATTGTAGTACTCGGCACACTACTCAGTTATTTTAAGTTGTTTTTCATATCTGTAACTTCTGATGAATCTTTGTCACGCGTTAGTTGATTCCTATAGCCACAAACTTCATAATTTGAAACTCATTGACATCTGGAAATCCTCAATTTCTAAGAAAGGGACTACACATTGTTTCTCCTTTACTACACTAGTTTTTAGTGTTGAGATCGAATATTCGAATTGCGAATATATTCAACGAATATCGGCTATTCAAGAATTCGCAAATTTAGCGAATATGGTGGTGGATATTCGCAATCTTGAATATTCCTGTTATTATGCACCGGGAAGCTTTACAGCTTTCACATTGCAAATATATATTCGCAATGCAAAAATAACTATAATATACCCTTTTGAAGGTAATGGCAATGTGAATGTGTAAAGAATATTCGCGATTATATGTTAGCGAATATTTGAAGTTGCGAATATTGAATGAAATAGATTCAGATTAGATTGGATCAGAATAGATTATTCACAAATTTGAATATTGCCTACACCGCTCATCACTACTCATTTAACAGTAGGACTGAGTACCTCATGGCTTTCTATCGCCTTCTTATTTGATTACTGTGCACATTATTGGACCTCAAATCTGTTCCAGTCATAATCCTGTAAGTTATTTTTTTTTCTATTCCTGACTTCCCTTCCCTTTCCTTGAGTTGGCACATTAATTAAAACTCTCTTGCTAGATTGCACTGTCCATTAGGACAGTGTTTCTCAACTTTTTTGACCCGAGTACCCCCTATCGGAATTCGGTTCCAGCCAAGTACCCCCTGAATTCAGATTAATGTACTTTGACGAAATTTAAACATGCAACCATTATTTAACTGACGACTTAGGAAACTGTCAACTTTAATTGTAATGATATCAGAGCCCCATTGACAAATGCAACAATTACGAGGCCCCCCCCCCCATTGAGAAATGCAACAATCATGAGGCCACCATTGAGAAATGCAACAATCATGAGGCCACCATTGACGAATGCAACAATCATGAGGCCCCCATTGACAAATGCAGCAATCATGCGGAAGGAGACATTGGAACCCTCCCCCTGTCATAACTGACGGGGGCGAGGTCGGGAGAGGCGCCCTAAGCCTGCCCACCGCACCAAGTATGGAGTCCTGGGCGGGGTCTGGGCTTGGGCGCCCTAGAGCCCGCCCCCCTGGATGGAGAGCAGGCATTACGCGCCCGTAACCGGCACAGGTGGCAAACTTTGCCTGGTGCCTGCGCGTACTCCCGGCTGTGGTCTCGCGTACCCCCTGGGGTACGCGAACCACGTGTTGAGAAACACTGCATTAGGACATAAAGCAAATTCCCAAAATTATACCACTTCACCCACTTTCACATTGTCTGTGTACTGTGTTAAAAATTGATCACTAGTGGCTCTTGTCTTAAAAAGCAGCATGAGCATGCATTTACCACTCTGTCAGATTCCAAATTGGGAACATCAACAGAAAACAAATAAAGTTTTCTCGATCTATAAATTACTAACTCACAAATGTGTTATGAGATCTCCATTATCATTTTTTTTATCTTCTTCCACTGCAATTATAGCATTTTAAATTATTGTTTTGTGAATTATAGATGTATACATAAAGATGTATTGTTCTTAATCAAATTGATGTAGCTTTATACTTTTCTCCTATTATTTGGCTCCATTTCAAGTCCATTGATCTGATTTGTTTTGTTCTTATACCATTACATCAGGGCTTCCCACAATCCCTCCAGGTGCAGCTTCCAGTAAATTGCTGAGAATGGCTTTTTCTCAGTCCTCGTTACCCAGTCTGCCTTCTCAGGACACCTACATGGATTAAAAAATATGTATATTTTAAAATATATAAAAAAACTAAGTAGTACTATTGGTGAGGAATTGGTTACCCTATATGGTCATCCCTAATTTTAGTACAATAGTACTTTACATAGGATAAGGATAAAGCAGATGTATACTCAAATCTAAATATATGTGTAAAATTAAAGTTTGCTTTACCACTGAGCTGGTATCATAGTGTCTTGGTTCTCTACATTCCTAAAAAACTTAACTGAAAATACTAAACTGATGTTCCCTGGAATTATTTAAAACATTTCCTCTTTTTTTGTTAGGCTTCTGGGGGTTAACTCAGGGTGCAATAACGTGAGTGGCCACTGGGGGTGTCTATAATGGTTCTCTATGGGAAGATTCGCTAGATTACATTTGAATACAGAGCCAAGATTAAGGAATTACCTGGCTGTCCCTGTGTTCAGAGATGTCAGGCTTTTCTGGGGTGCCACAGCGTGCATCATCAGAGCCAAAGAGAGGAGCAACTGCGAGGGACATTCTTAAATTACTCATTATATTAGATTTTTGTTTATGTCATCCTCCCTATTATTATCCTACATTTGTAGTGTCATAAATATAGGTATAAATCTGATTTCATACTGTAATGCACGTTACTGCAATTTGATCTGCCTCCTAAAGGGTTAACTATGTGCTGTGTCCCAGCCTATGAGGAGATGTGTTGCATGAGCAAAAGGTTATAAATATTACAGTAAGGGAGGATTCTCAGACAGACTGTCTTGTCTGTACGTTGAAGAACTGAGAGCAGTGTGTAAGTGTGCCAGACTCCCTTCACCAAGGCTAGGGAGGTGTGTAACTGATAGGCCTGGTGACTGTCATCACTAGAAAGGCCTATACAAGGGAGAGTGGGCAAGCAAATGGCATCTTAACTGGGCAAAGGCTTTAGAGACTGATTGGACTTTTTATTTGTTTGTAGTAGTGAAAGCCTGTACATATCATCTTAAAAAAAACTCCAAAGTTTTTCTATTCTAACTTCTTTGTTTCTTTTATTAGTTTGATTGGCTCCAAGATAGTAAACATGCTAATCCTACCTCTTTATTTTGTCAAGAATGGAAAATATAATATGTGTACTCGAATGTAAGCCGGTTTTGCTGCAACTGAAATGTTTAAAAAAAAATTCATTTAGCTTATATGCGAGTCAAGAAAACCAGGGATTGTAATGTGATAGACATGGGGATTTGTTTCCCCCTTACATATAGAAAAAAAAATAAGTGATATGGTTTATTCATGTAATGTAATTCATGTATTAAAAGTTATGAGTTATTTGATTCTCCCATTTTTGACCTGTAGAAAGTGCATGCACAAGTTTGAAATAACTATAGAACGGAATGTCTGGGTATTTGATGTGACTATATTATTTTTTATTATTGGTTTGATCTATTCACTGTACTTATTTATAGTGATGAGCGGCATAGGCAACATTCGTATTCGCGGCATGCCGCAAATTTTATGGAAAACATTCGGAAAATATTCGCATTCGGCAATATTCAGAGTTTTTTTTATTGCGAATTTCGTGCACGCAATATATGTTTAACATGGTGCGAATTTTTATGCGAATTTTTTAAATGACGATTTTCGCAATATTCGCATCACCGCAATATTCATTTAAAAAACTGTTGATGGTGTTGCTAAGCTCTTGTTGCAGCCTTCCCATTCGTCCACTTGCATTGAGAGACATGTGTAATGGATAAAAAATACAGAATATCCGGAATTGCAAATATTCGGCAATATATTCACCATCTTCGCAAATTTCCGAATTGCCGATATTCGCGATTAATATTCGGAATCCGAATATTCGCAATCATCACTACTTATTTAATGAATAAATCTCTTTTTTCGACCCTCATCCATGTAAACCATAATTTGTCTGCCGTGAAAGTCCCCGAGGCTAGCCACCTCTCAGTATTGGCTTTGTTTACCAACCTTTATTTTTTATATATCTTATATGTTGGCAAATTATGCATCATTATTATTCTTTGCCCAAAATATCACTATTACTGAATCATTATTCTCTAAACAAACGCCCCCCCCCTCCTCCCCCCCACCAAGTTTTCTCTACTCAGACCTAAATTTGTTACTAGTAACATGCAGTTTTTGAAGTATCATATCATTTCTGGTAAGCATCTGTTCATGATCAACTATGTGATAGGACAAAAATGCAGTAATGGTTGTTCATGTATAAGCCAAAGTAAACAATCAAAAGATATGGAGAGTGGAGACACAAGTCTGCCAAATATGCAGACCTTTTTAAACAAGCAGTACAAGTAGGGCTACATTTCAAGAGTAGCATTGCAAGGTCACAAGCAAGCAAGAGTAGCATTGCACAAGCTGATCGAAGATTAATCCAGAAAAATTTGATGCCAACATTTATGCCAGCTTTCAGTTTCCTATTTTATATATAGATGTCTATGCTATCCAACTTTGGATACATCCTTGTGGTTTAGATGGCAAGGGGGTGCAGCCTAGGGGAAAATGTGTAGCCCTTGGTGGGCTCATAGAACTTGGTAAGTCTTTGCACTTGTGATCGGTTAAAGATCCTGCATCTTGTACCCACTTTACCTGGCATAGCAGAATAAAGCAGAGGAAGGAACATAGAATTAAAGTTATATAAGGTGGAAAACTATCTATGAAAAAAAAAAGGTACCTTTACTTGAGAGTTTATCCTCTCTGGCGTACAGACGATCGCAGCAGAGTACACTGTACTGCATGATTCCTCACCCTCCTCTCTACACATCACCGCCTCCATTGTGCCGCCCCACCCATTCGGCAGCACTGATGATGCCGAAGATGCGTCGCCGGAGGGGATTGGCGAGCCTGCACCAATGCAGAATAGCTGTGGGCTTGCACAGCACAGGCGTGTTTGTCTGATCCTGGCGTGGGAACGGTTGTTTTACGAAGGAGGTTAATAAAAACCATTTTGATCCACAACTCAGTGCTCCCCAATCCTTTAAATTTCTTCAAGAGTAGGTTGCCATAAATTTTATGTGATTGTTGAAGCATTAATACCTAAACTTTCTCATGTGAATAGATTCTCATGCAATAAAACTGGCCATTAGTGATGGCAGAACTGCCCGCAAGGCGGACAGTTCGGCCGCGAATAAGCATGTTCGCCCTCCTTCTCGCCAGCGGACAGTACGGGTGTTCGACCCGCCCTGTTCCCTGCCTAGAGGCGGGAGTTTGAATCTGTCCGCGAACGAGCGGACGGCGGACTTAAAAGTCCGCTCTGCCCGTTCGCGGACGGACACGGCCGAAGTTCGGCCATCACTACTGGCCATAAGTGGTTAGATTCCCCAGCAATCGTTGAGCAATTGATCGCAACGGCGTGACACAAGAATTGTCCAATGATTGCACAATGACGTTTAGGGAATCAATACACACCACCTTTGGGAATCACCTTGCCGATACTTTGTATCCTTGGACCCAATCCAAAGTAGTGTCAATCGAATAGGGATTTAACAACATTTCCGATCCCTGGTCGATCAACATTTTCTTGGAGAGAGATTGATCACTCCAGGTGGGCAGCGTTCGATTCCCAAACTATTAATCACTGCTTCTTGCCTAGGTCTCACAATAATTAGCTGCAGGGAATGCCAATGCACATGAGTAATTTCTATATCTTTTAAGAAATTTAAGGTTTTGTCTCTAGCTTAAACTTTCTTTTAAATGTTTTTTAATAGATTAGGAAATTATTAGAAATGTTACAGAGAACAGGTAAGGAGGAACCTTTTTTACTTAACCTCCCTAGCGCACTGCATAGGTACAGATTTCTGTACCAAAAGCGCACCA
>CM070037.1:8967715-8979658 GCA_036250615.1 Ptychadena robeensis | reverse complement strand
CCAGCTCGTCCAGTGCACTTTCAGCATGTCAGCACTGGACGAGCTGGACTCCTCACAACCTCTAGGGAGGTTAAGGAAGTGCAATGCAGGAAGTCTATAGAACAGGGAAAAGCTTGCTTGAACTATACAAGTATAACTTAAGAGCAGTCTCAAAACTGCTGTTAACCCCTCAAAGGCCATATCTAAAGGCCCCCATACACGTGTCGGATTCGCACCGGATTCCGGCATGATCGATTCCGGGCGCGTGCACG
Organism: Ptychadena robeensis; assembly: GCA_036250615.1. Lineage (NCBI taxonomy): Eukaryota > Metazoa > Chordata > Amphibia > Anura > Ptychadenidae > Ptychadena > Ptychadena robeensis. Next base: position 8,979,407 of record CM070037.1, on the reverse strand, counting down.
CGAAACGATCGTGCCGGAATCGCATGCAGCCCACCTGGTCCGATCGTTCGCGTCCGATTGATCAGGGGCTCAGAATCGGATCCGACGGAGAACCAACATGTTGGTCTTTCTCATGCGATTCTGTCCGGATCCGGGGGAGTTGCCATTTGTGAGGTGGACAATCGGACACGGATCCGTCCCGGAATCCGTTGGACAAGGTGGTATGCTGCGATGGATACTCTTAATTGGCCGATTGATCACACCTGCGATTCCCGGCAGAATCGGCGGAATCGATCGGATGATGAATCGATTGGACATGGAATCCGACACGTGTATGGCTAGCTTTAGGCTGTGCAATCACCCAGTTGTGATGAACAGCATAAACAATATTCATATTCACACAATATTAAAACTTTTATTTATATTAACAATAAATTTAAATTTGAGAATCTCCAGTCATTATTACCTTTATTGCGCAAATCGACAATTTGCATGCACATATTGCGAACACAATGCACAGCATTTTAAGGTACCGATGTAAAAATCTTCAATATTCCCAAATTCTCTTCACGATATTTGCAATAAAGTTAGCTATAAGAATACTAGTGTTCAGCGAGAATATTCGTAATTTGAATATATTCAATTATTATCTGTCATTCGAGAATTTGCAATATTTCGGGAAGTCCGCCCGAATATGTTCAATGACCGATATTCATCATATTATGCTTCAACATTGTTTACTGGCATATGCAAAGTGTTCGTACTGGCTAAGATCACAGAATGAAGAAGAGAAGCTGTAAATCTTTGTGAATAATTGCAAACAGCCACGGGCGATGTAAGGCAATAGAATTTTACAAATTGTAAATGTTCCTTAATATAAATTATGTGAATTTGAATTTACCATATGCCGCTCAACACTAATCAACACTATCACCCATTGAGGTTCATGACGATAGCTGAATGATTCTTCTGGATCTCTTATCCTCTTGACTGGATAGCACCTGCTGGTTGCCACCCTCAAAAATTCCCTCAATTATTCTGATTGCCAAGACGGTTAATAGCTGATCTCCTTGGTAATATTTGTTCATGTTTGTTATCAATTTATCAATATGCAAACTTTCATAAAGTAGCCGGCTGTGTCTGTAGAAACAGGTTTAGGATTAGTGTTGAGCTCGAATATTTGAATGTAGAATATTTTTCTCGAATATCTGCAATTCGAGAATTCGCCAATATCTCGAATATGTCGGTGGATATTCGCAATTCCGAATATTCGCAATATGCCCATGTATTGCGAAAATAAACATAGCATGTGACCATTCATTTTGAAGATCTTCGCGAATATTATTTTCGCAATACATGGGCATACTGCGAATATTCAAATTCCGAATAAAGAATCGAATATTAGTAGAATTATTTGCGAAATATCACGAATTTGAATATTGCCTATGGTGCTTATCACTATTTAGGATGACTGATTGCCCAACTCCTGGCAGCAATCTTTGACTGTTTTATTTATAGTGGATCTTTGCATACCATCAATATGAAGGTTTTACATCATAGTTCTTTGGCTTTCAAGTTTTTATCATGGAGTTCAGTTTACAAAGTGGCATACCTGTTGTCTGCAAAAAAAAAAAAAAATAATAGTAAGGGTCAGCGGAACATATTGCAAGTTTCTGAAGATTGTCTGATTTGGTAGCATTATTTGGATTAACAGTTGCGTCAATGGCCATTGATCTCCGCTTTGAAATGGTAATCACGTCTGAAAAAATTAGAGATCAGTTACACCACTCAAATGAAGAGCATTTCTGATGACCAATTCAAAATACATACAGTATGGACCATATGGACCAAGCAGCTCTCTGATCACATCTCTTTATTGTTTTAGAATATATTGTTTTCGCATTAAGTCCAAATTTAGAGTCGAAAGTTTCAAATTGACTTTGAACTTCATTTATCCAAAATCTGTACGTGGAAGAATTTTAACTAGGATTTAGTCAGGGTGAGGCCCGGTATTTGGCAAACAAATCATGAAAGAGTCACATCCAGGAAGGATAACAGAGTCAATAACAAGGCTTTGTACTGTTGCTTAGTACCCTATGATTGGGCAATGTGATATTCAACCCAACAGAGCTGCAATAGTTCTGTAAACCAGTCACTCACTACTAGAGGCAGATCATATGACAAGCGACCCACACACTTCTCAAAGAAGTGTTGCACACTAACATACTTGTGTCCTCCTTTACCATCATCCACTACATCAACAGAGCAATCATGAATTGGGAACGGCCCCTTTAAAAGGGCCTGAGATAGAGCCTCATCTGTGTCCATAAGGACAGATGGAGTTACAGCAGTTGATCCAGATTTCTCACAACAGACTGTTCACTAAGTTTGATCATCGTGTCCTGTAAGAAAGATTTCCCATTACCCATTTTCCCAGAAATAGGTGAAAATGGGAAGTACACAGATTTTAAAGATGTCCCCATTGAAAGTTGTCTATTGTTTTTTTTCTGGGTTGTTGGCAACTGTTTATAAAGACTTACCACCAAAAAGAGAAGCTTCACCTCTCCATAAAAGGCACAGGTATAAATAAAATCTAAACCCTACACTATGTTGACAGTGAACCTACCTAGACTTCCAGTATATGGGGTATTGGAATAATGTTGCACCCCAACACCTGCTGAACCCCAATGCAGGGTTTTTTCTCCTAGAAATATATTTTATTTTATATTTTTTCTGATTGCCAAGACGGTTACAAGCTGATCTCCTTGGTAATATTTGTTATCAATATGCAAACTTTCATAAAGTAGCCTACTGAGTCTGTAGAAACCAACTCCTGGCAGCAATCTTGGACTGTTTTATTTATAGTGGATCTTTGCATACCATCAATATGAAGGTTTTACATCATAGTTCTTTGGCTTTCAAGTTTTCATCATGGAGACAGGTTCACAAAGTGTCATACCTGTTGTCTGCAAAAAAAGAATTGTACGGGTCAGCAGAACATATTGTAAGTTTCTGAAGATTGTCTGATTTAGTAGCATTATTTTGATTGACAATTGCGTCAAAGGCCATTGATCTCCGTTTTTAAAAGGTAATCACGTCTAAAAAAAAGTAGAGATCAGTTACACCATTCAAATGAAGAGCATTTCTGATCACCAATTTAAAATACATACAGTATGGTCAATATGGACCAAGCAGCTCTCTGATCACCATCTTTATTGTTTTAGAATATATTGTTTTCGCATTAAGTCCAAATTTAGAGTGGAAAGTTTCAAATTGACTTTGAGCTTCATTTATCCAAAATCTGTACGTGGAAGAATTTCAACTAGGATTTAGTCAGGGTGAGGCCCGGTATTTGGCAAACAAATCATGAAAGAGCCACATCCAGGAAGGATAACAAAGTCAATAACAAGGCTTTGTAATGTTGCTAAGTACCCTATGATTGGGCAATGAAATATTCAACCCAACAGAGCTGGAATAATTCTGTTAACCAGTCACACACTACTAGAGGCAGATCAGAGGATTTTTAGTACTGAGCTAGTACTACTCTCGTAGCCCTAAGGAGACACCTGAGTGGATATCTTCTAGGTAATGATTTTGGAAATAGGGATCAAATGACAATCTCAGGGGTTTTAAGAAAGCATAACATAGCAGTATTGTAATAACTGAAGTCTGACAGTTTGGGGCAGCTCCACCACATATTTAACTTGGAGTCTATATCAGTTTGGCATCTACAAGAAGTAGGTAGGGGTTGGGAAAACATTTGATGCAGGTGAAGTGGGCATCTATACTACCTAGACAATATTTTATAGCTTTTCTTATGGGGGAGGCTATATTAATTGTATGTGTGTTTGTCAAAATCTCTGTGAGATCATGGTCAGAGAATGTACAATGCAGTTCTTTTTCCCATTAATGGATATATGGTGGATTACCTGAAGATAAGTGAGAAGAATAGCATATACTGTACACAGTTAGGTCCAGTGGGTTGGTGACAGAACATCAAGCTCAAAAATGTCAAGTTATTTGTTCATTATGGAGAGAAGGAGAGAAGAGTAAGACTGAGTTGGGGAACTGTAGGTTGGATAAATTCAATAGAGAAGGTGGGTGTTGGACTTCCATTTGAACCCATATTTTTTAGGAAAAGGAATACCCTCTATCCAGGATGTGGGTAAGCAGGGTGGTGTTATAAGAGTTCCAAATTGGGACAAACAAAGCCTATAGATAACTTATGTAATGTCAAAAACCTTAGCCACAAATGGCTATGTGCTCAGATATATTTAAGGGAAATGGAGCATATTTCGTGAATATTCATGAATTCTCGAATTGCCGATATTCACGAAAAATATATGACATTCAAATATTCGAGCTCAGCACTTATTAAATTTTGGTAGAACAAAATTAGATTTTACACAAATTGTATGGTAAAATTGTTAGGTGTATGGGGGCCTTTATTTTTATTTCAAACAATTCAGTCAAATGCTAGGATGCTGAGTCCTTCCAAACTGGACCAGAACAGGTGATCCAACTAGAAGATTTGGAGATGGATTTTAAATTACACTAGTATCCTTTTTGGGCATTCTTCCAGTTGTCAGTACAATGGCATAAAATAACCTCTGATATCCTTTAGAGTTTATCTTTGTGCATATATTGTTCAATTTATGAGTAATTTTTGTATAAATCGTCTGCTCAGTTTAGATCTGTAGCAGATAGAACACAAGTATAAACAGGAGCTGCTGTATTTCACAACAGCTAGTGTAGAGGTTTCTCTTCCAAGTTTGTAGGGGTAAGTATAACCTACATTATGCATAATTTATATGTGAAATGTATGTTACAATTTCTGCAAAGTTTTCATACCTTGTAACAGCTCAATGCTGCTGATGTGTAGTCGGTTTTGTCTAAACGAACTACAAGGATGGCTGAAAGTCTGAAAAGATAACTAGCTACTAGGTCAAAATAATAGAAAAAACTGTGTATGCAATTCCCTATTGAAATCCCAGCAGGTCAGAAACCTCGTCCTAAATGTCCCAAATGCGACACCAGTAAACCCTCCCTTGCCCATTATTTCTGGTCCTGCCCCAGCATCTCTACATTTTGGGAGAATATCACCAAATTCATTAAACAAGGTACTGAAAACTACTGTGCCACTCGACCCAATGCTGCATCTACTTAGCTATCTCTCCCCAACTACGAGAATTTGCATACCAAATCATCATGCCTGGGTGCACCACTGTCTCTTTACAGCCTGCCGAGCGATCCTCAAAGATTGGATCCACCCAGACCCCCCCCCCCCCCCCCCCCCCCCCCCCAGATAGCTGTGGTGCTGACCCAACTAAAATCTCTCTTCTACAATGAACTGAGGGGGATTGATACTGATGACGAGGTCCTAGCCATATGCTTTCACAAAAGTTGGGAACCATATATTCTTAGTGTTTTAAACAAGGAACACAAATATTGCAGATTAAATGACCTCTACCCACATCTGTGTTTCATGGATGCTTCATTTTAATTGTCGCTGTACCTTATCTGTGATGCCCTGGGTCGGCCTTTTAAATATGCTACCCGTTTCATACTCATACTTGCACCTGATATCTTTAGTCTTAGTCTCTCACTAATGTATTTATTATTATATGCTCAACTGTATCTACGCTCCTATCTCTTCCAATGTTTTATTTTTTATGTTTGGAAAATAAAAAGTTAAACCAAAAAAAATAATAGAAACACTTTCATTGTATGTACCGGTAAATGTTGTGGATAAATGCTACTTTGAGTAAATTACTACATAGTTAGACGGGTCTTCTGTATTTTTGGGCCCCTTGGTGTGGTATGGTCTGATAATGATGGTTAAAAAAAAATTTTCACTTTATTTCTTGGTCAGAAGGAATATAAACCCTTTTTAGTGGAGTTTCCTTACTACAAACAGTGAATGTGTCTTTCTCTCCTCCAGACCTGCTATATATGAAATATGCTGATTGTGAAGGTTCTCGGTTTACTTTTCCTCCATGTGGCTTTGGTGACCCCAGATCTACAGAAGTGCCAAGATTCTGATGGGAATGCCTACACTGTTTTGAAATGTGGAAGTGGCCCACGTGGTAAAACAGGAGCAACTGGACCCAAGGGTGAAAAAGGAGCACCAGGTAAGAACTGATACAGTATTGAAAGGTGGGTCCCAGAGTGCCGGAAGTCTTATGACATCAGTTTCTTCTCTGAGAGAGATATGGTAGTTCCCTTAGAACGCGAGGGGCAGGGGGGTTTCAACATAATCCCAGTGGTAGGGGAACTTTGTATTTACCCTGACTAGCAGAAAGACTAAAGAGCTTCTGACAGAGGAGTAATAATATAATATTATGGGGTAACCTGTTGGGTGCTAATATGTATTCTCTTTTGATAAAAAAAAGCAACTGGACCATGAGAAATATCTTATGTGTGCAAGTCAGTAATTACACATGATCACCTTAGGATTTCTATCACGGGTACATCATGTAAGAGGATGTAAATCTCCTCAGTAAAAAATGGCCTAAGTAGGGGAGATAAAGTGCCCAATCCCTAAATGAGGATCATGTTTTTTTAATTATATCTATCCTTTGGTTTTATCTATTTGCTTGACATCTATCCACAGCTCTGGTCCGTAATAGAAACATTTTACAGACAACTTTTCTGCTACCTGTCCTTGATTTAGATTTACTAAATGTAAGAATAAACAGAGTTGAGATATTGTCAGGGGGGCCATTAAAATTCTGCTTTGGAGTCCAATAGTCTATATTTATGTGCCTTCTATACATGAAAAATTTTAATGAGTTGTCTCCTTTAATTTGTTAAATATATTGCATGGCTAGGTCTACCTGGACCACCTGGGCTAACTGGAGAAACTGGACCAAGAGGAGAGCAGGGACCACAAGGACCAATAGGAGTGAAAGGAGATAAAGGCGATACAGGTGATGTGTGAACTCATCAATACGGAGGGAGGTGTTCTGTATTATACAAAGGTGCTGCTCTACAACATGTGCATAAATACAATCAAAGTCAAGTAAAAGATATTTGAAATGCATGCAAAAACTACATGTGCTCAAACATGTAATGTTCCCCCAACCCAGTGTCGTTTCTAGTTAGTAATCATTTTAATAGTCTACAAGAGCGAAATCACAAAACTCATTAATGATATAGATATATATATATATACTTTATTCCTTTATAATCACTTAGGCCCTCTTGGGGTTCAAGGAGTTGTTGGCCCCCCTGGACCACAAGGAGAAAAAGCAGAACCAGGTAACCAGTATTGTTTGCTAACATAGGTGATTAGTTAACTGAAAATACAAGTTTACTGATAATGATGAGCAGCATAGGCAATATTCATATTGACAAAATATCACAAATGTTTAGCCTAATATTCACAATAAATGCGTAAATTCGAGAATTTGTGATCTCAAGTTAATATTACCTTCATTGCGCAAATTGGCACGATTATAAAGACATAGCACTATATTTGCGATCTTCGTGAATTGTCGAAGTGGCGATTTTTGCAATAAAAAATTGTGATTCCAATTTTTGTAATAACTGATATAAAGAGAACCATAATAATTACTTCATAGCTAACACCTATAGGTCTACAATAAATTGGGGTCTAGGTGTGGAGGGCATATATCAGAGTTTAAATGGTAAAGGGTCTAGTCCTGAAAGATACGCCATTTGATAACAGTGTCTTTACCGGCTCATGATAGGAGTAACATGTGGCTGTAATCAGCAGTATAGGCCATTTGGTATCTATATTTATGAATGCTTACATTGAGACGGATAAGGTGGTCAGGCTTACAGGTGTGCCAATGGACCATCGGGTGCTTAAATAAAGATTTATTGGGAGCATTGTAATATTAGATGTAATATTGAAAATAGGGAACATTTGTCCTGCAGTCAGCCTTTATATATATAGTTGGAGGTCTAACATTAACTCTTTAACCCCCAGATGCCTATCCTGTGGCCCAGGGGCCGCATGCAGCCCCCCTTGGGCCTCCACTTGCGGCCCCTGAAACCTGTTATTGCATAGGGCATAGGAACTCATCTGTCCACCGATCCCCTGCTGACAGGTCCTCACCCAGGAACTTCTTAGAGTGGGAAGAAGAGAAGAGGTGAAAACTTACGTGATAGGCATACATTAAAGCTAATTAGCAAGTCCCTCACCTCTCCTCCTCTTTTGTACTGTTGGCAGGGGATCAGTAGACTGATGCTCCCATTATTCCATCAACGGGGGATGATTGTACAATATATATTGTGACACATAACCTCAGAATAGGGGGAATCAAAGGTTATGATGAAATATATGAGGCACTTAACCTATGATGATGTATATGACACAAAATGTGCATTACCACACTACAGTGTTACCTAAAGCTTAAAGTATCATTTAAAAAGTGAAGTTTTGTAATTTTTGCATTAACAAATGCTTATACAAGTCAGTTTAGATTGAAGATGTTATGTGTGGCCCTTTAGTGATGCTGAGGGCCGCACTTGTGGCCCCCCATATCAACTCAGTTGGCCACCACTGCTTTAACCGTATCACATGATATCACATGACTGTTTAGGAATTCCAGGAACACCAGGTAACCCCGGACCTAAAGGCCCACAAGGAGCAACTGGATACACCGGGCCACCAGGTAATAATATATGCATTTTTTGTGTACTTGATGTTCTCTGTCTGTCCAGACATTAAACTGATTCCTGGTCCTTTGTAGAATAAGGGGAAAATGTGGCTGGTGTTTAAAGAGCGATGGGATAAAAAAAAGCCCTCCACCTGCCGTAAGCTAAGCCAAATCTGAGAGCCTACAGTGGGCTTCTACCGTCCCTAAAACAAACTGAGAAGTGAGGGCTAAGTTAATATCAACATGTGCAGTTGCCTTGACCATTATAAGGAACTGAAAGTCACACCAAAGAAAATAGGGGAAACAAAGGGCAAATGAATAGTCAATAACATCACTAGGGTTGTGTGTGTTCTTCTCAGCTTGTTGTTTACCTACTTACCGTGCTATATTGTGAACTTGTTGGCCATTTTGAGTTGCAGGGCTTTGCTTCCTCTTTGATAGTGATGGCCGAAAAGTTCCCCTGGCGGACAGTTCGTGGCGAACATAGCATGTTCGCAGTTAGTAATGCTGGCGAACATTATGGCTGTTTGACCCACTCCCTACACCTTAACATGGAGACAAAGTGCGACCCCACACCCTATAGTCAGGTGGTACAGTACAGCCAATAACACATCCTTTTGCTCCTGGAGGATACCCCCCTTATAGACGAAGCCCCCCAGCGGCCATTTTTACATGTATCCTGTGTCTCCAGTACTTGATAGATAGGGAGAGCTGCTGCAGATTGAGGGATGGCTGAGCTACTTTACTTTGACACTCTATCCAGTGATCTGTAGCTATAGCTAAGGTGTTCTGTTACATGTAGTTCATCATTACTGAGCCACAAAAGTCTTTCTCTGGGGGTGGGGTATGCTGTATTATGCATTGCAGAGAGATCTGACTAAATGTGATGCGCTGCAGAAGGTACTGTCAGGTAACTTTTGGCAAAATCTGTAATCTAGATGTGATTTCCGGCCATTAGATCTGAAGACAACAGCATTTTAAAAAAGAAGAAGTTTAGCCATTGATTCCCATTAGGCATGGCTCTGTCCAGGTGGTTGCACCCTTTTGACTTTTTTTATTGGTATTTTGGCTACAAATATGACCTGAAGGTTTAAGCATTCCGCCCTCTATTTAAGTCAATGGAGGTTCGCCGTTCGCATGTTCGCGGCGGGTATTTGCAGAAGTTTGATTCACCTGTTCGCGAACAAATATCTTCCACTTAAGGATTATGGAGGTCACTGTGCTCTAAGGAACCTGCCGCAGAAATGTTTTTGTAACCTTGGCCAGATATGTGCCTTGCCACAATTCTGTCTCTGAGCTCTTAAGGCAGTTCCTTTGACCTCATGATTTTCATTTGCTTTGACATGCATTGTAAGCTGTTAGGTCTTATATAGACAGGTGTGTGGCTTTCCTTATCAAGTCTAAACAGTATAATCAATTACAGCTGGAGTCACATGAAGGTGTAGAACCATTTCAAGGATGATCTGAAGAAATGGACCACATCTGAGTTAAATATATGAGTGTCACAGCAAAGGGTCTGAACACTTAGGACCATGTGATATTTCAGTTTTTATTTTTTAATAAATCTGCAAAAATGTCTACAATTCTGTGTTTTTCTGTCAGTATGGGGTGATGTGTACATTTGTGAGAAAAAAAACAACTTTAAAGATTTAAGCAATAGGCTGCAATATAACAAAGAGTGAAAAATGTAAGGGGGTCTGAATACTTTCAGTACCCACTGTAGACATATGAGGACAGTGAGCACCAGAAGTGCATTGCTGTTTTTGAAGGCATTCAAGCCATTGATTCAGGGTACGGGTTACAAACAAACAATATTTCCCTGTAATGTAAATCATAACATATTGTCTTTCATGACGTGAGTGCTGAGAGGAGGCCATCATCAATGCATTGGGCTAAGAATGCAGAACATTGAGTGATAGATATTTGTATACTATAGTACTACTATACTAGATATACTACTACTATAGTGGTTTAACCTTCCTCCAGCACACATTGTATTAAATATAGAACTGTGCGGATTTATATAACCATCTGTTTCATTAAATATTCTTTATAACTGACTAGGTCCACAAGGACCAAAAGGAGAAAGAGGAGACAGTGCAGCTCCAGGTAACTTTTTGTTCTAGAACGATAGTTATTTCACATTTACATTTCATTTTATTTTCATTACATGCCTTATGAACATACATTAGGTCTTGCGCAAACTTAGTCACCTTGAGCTAGCCATACACAGCACGGATTCCCCTGCCAATCGATCACTCACCCGATCGATTCCAGCGATTCCGCCGGGATCCTCAGGTGAGAACGATTAGGCAATTAGGGAATCCGATCGTGGCAGCCCACCTTGTACGGCCGGATCTGTGTCCGATGGATCGCCTCCCTGACCGCAACACCCCCTGATCAGAGCAGAATCGGACCCGAAAAGACCAACAGGTTGGTTCTTCCTCGGATCCGATTCTGTGCCCCTGATCCAGCGGATGCGATCGGACGGGCAAGGTGGGCTGCAGGGGATTCCGGCACGATGGATCCGCGTGCACGCGCCCGGAATCCATCGCGCCAGAATCCGGCACGAATCTGTGCCGTGTATGGCAGCCTTAGGTGTCAAAACACTCTGGTTCCCCTCTGCTTATTCCCTGCTGTGATTGGAGATAATGCCTAAAGGATGGTTATAAACAGGGGTGCACGTAAGCAGTACACTGGTTCACAAAATGGTCTAAAACCTAGCTCTGCGTACCTTTCTTTTCCTTCCTCAGCCCGTCTGCGGACCACAGGAGGAGAGCTTCATGGAGCTTCCCCCCTCCTCCCCCTCCACTCTGATGAATAGAAATGTGCATGTGTTGTGCTCTGACAGCAAGTGCTCTCTAGTGACACCCATTGGCTGGGGCTGTTTATGTCACTTGGATAACCGCAGGAAACTTTATTAACTATAAAAGGTTGCAGTTAGGGGTGTCAAATTGGAAATGTAAATTACTAATTAAAAAAAAAAGATTGGCTTTAAAAGGGTGTTGGAGATCTGGGGATTAGAGTAGGCATATACAGTGCTGCTTGAAAGTATGTGAACCCTCCAGACATGGTCACTGTTTGTG
>CM070037.1:8913896-8959682 GCA_036250615.1 Ptychadena robeensis | reverse complement strand
GATCGGACGAAAAATCGGTCGGGAGAATAATCGGAACGTGTATGGGGGGCTTAAGCTAGTAAATTCGTTTACAGAAAAAAATAACATAGATGACAATAGACAGCCTTGCTCCGTTCTCCTAAATAATGAGATGGATTGAAAGATTGTGCCAGCCAATAATATTAGTTCAGTCAGGCCAGAGAGAAAGATTCTGAATAAACCTCATAAAATGACCAGTCAACCCCATATTGCCTAAAACCAATTGCAACCAATTCAAATGATCAAAGTTTTTCCTGCATCTAGAGCCAGCTAGGCTAATGGCTGGGTTACCCTGCAATGTTCTATAGCCATGAGTACTTTTCTGACATCTTTCTTATCACCCCTGATCACCCAGGGACAAATCCCACCTGGGGGGGGGGGCGTTTGGTGGTAATAAGTCTAAGGAAGATACATGCTAGACGACTCGCCAAGATTGTCAAAATAAATATCATGTCTTGGTTCAACAATGATTTTGGTAACAGATGATCTTTACCAGGTTTGGAAAGTAACTTAACAAACACCACCTGGATGTTGGCCTGTACAGAAAACTGCTGGCTAAAACTATGTTATCAGCTTGAGGGTCGTAAAATTAGAAGTTAAGCAAAATATTAGCTATGCTTTTAGGGTGTGATTGAAGAATCCCTTTGGGTTAGTAATATGAGTGGCAGCTCTGTGACCTTTAACCAATTATCCCAACAGCCTCCCAGTCTTATTCCCAAAGCAGAAGGGTTTAAAGAGTCCTCTACAGATCTTATTCTGGTATCATATTGGCCCAACAAATATCCGATCCGATCCGATGGCCACTTCACAGGTATGCATATATTGTTTTTCTTTTTGCATAAGCCACATATGCTAATATTTTCCCTCGGATGATGACTTTATCTATATCACAGAACAGGACAGGAGCCTGTTTGTGTTCTGAGGTTATGTGCATCAAAGTCCAATCAAAGTTTGCATTTTTACATAGAGTTTGAAGTCCAAGTGATACCCTTTACTGGCTAACTGATGTAATTGAAAAAGCAAAGTTTTGGGATGTCTAAGATCCCTTAAGTCTGTTCTTTGGACTCACATTTATACACAAAAGTACAAAACTCTATCTCCAGTTTGATCATTGTGACCTTCCCACTTTCTCCTATATCTGGGACATGAGGTAAAGGGAAAGATACCCCTTTACCTCATGTGCCAGATATAGGAGGAAGTGGGAAGGACATAGAAAGGACTTTACCCCAACTCCTACCCCAGGGGCAGAGAATGAGAATACGTTTTTCTCATGACCACCCATCAATTTTTTTTTGTTTCCTAGAAATGTGCTGATTTTTTTAGTAATTTTTGCAATATACATTTGTTTGTATTTCTTGTGAATTCTGTTAGTGTGCATTGTGCAAACAAGGAAATGAGTTTGTGGAAACCAGTTTAGTATGATTGATTGCTCAACTCCTGGTATGTTATTTATTGACATACCGCCCACGTGAAGGTTAACATCACAGTACTTTGGTTCTACAGTTTTTGGATCAGGGGGGCTTATTTACAAAATGGCATACCTGTTGTCCACCACAAAAACTATTTGTTTATCCCATTTATAAAAGTAAGGATCAGCAACCCAGAATGCCACTTGTTGAAGATTATCTGGTTTGGTAGCCATATTTTGATAGCTGGGTCTATGGACATTGATCTCCATTTGAAAACGGTGATCACATCTGGAAAAAGCATCACACCATTACACCATTTAAGCATCCGAAGGTTCCTTGTATTGTGTTTTAGAGTAGTATAAATAAAGATGTGGCACACCTACTACCAAAGAATCTTCTCGTTCAGAGACAAACCCTACCCCATAACATGTCGCACCATTAAAGTGAAGAACACTTCTGATCACCAATTCAAAATACATATAGTATGGTCAATATGGACCAAGAAGCTGTCTGATTGGCATCTCTTAATTTTTCTAGCATATGTCGTCTTTGCAAAAATGAAGTTCAAAATCAAGTTTTCAAATTTTGAGTTTGTCATTGAACTAAATATATGCATACAATGGAGGATGTCAATAATGGTTTTCTGTCAGCAGTCTTTCCCATGATTGTGAACCCCCCTGAACCAGACCATTTAAAGGCTCAGGAACCATTTGCAGGAGTTTTGAATTAACTAGCTGATTAGAGTCTGAATAGCATAGACAGCACACAAGTAGGTCCAGTGGATGAGAGAGAGCGTGAAACTTAGTGGGAGCAAGCATGAAGAAGGCACCCTTAAAGATGAAGTTTTAGAAAATTTCACACACAAAATATGGAAGCCAAGAAATTTTATGTTAACCGCCCTAGCGGTCGGGACGGCAGCACCTCGTCCAGCGCTCCAACTGCTTCTATCGCACTGGACGAGGTGCTGCTGTCCAGTACAAATCGGTCCAGTACCAATCGGGGCTCTGGGAGAGCATACTCACGCTGTCCCTGTGTCCCCATGCGACATGCCTCTTCGGCTGCTCGTGTCTCCCCCCCCCCCCCCCCCCGCCCCCCGCTCCAATGAGGTGATGACATCACTCGGGGAGGCGGCGGGAGATTTGAATAGTAAATAGCATGAAAGCAGTTTTCTATGTAGAAAACTGCTTTCAAACTGACCCTATGTAATAAACATCGCCATAATAAAGTCCCTGATGCCCCAGATGTGCCCATTTGCAGTAACCCTCTCTTCCCTGGTGTGATTTTATCACACCAGGTTAGAGAGGGTTAACTGCAAATGGGCACATCTGGGGCACCAGAGACTTTATTTGGGTGATGTTTAGTACATAGCAGCATAGCTTTGATCCCTGATTTTTGTGTTTTTTCATTAATTTTATTTAAAACAATTTTTTTTTATTCTACATAATTGGTTGTTTCAAAAAATTTTATATTCAGGATGTCTATTAGACCCTTGTACGGACATATTTTGGGAAGTTACATGCCTACAACATAAAGAAAAATGTACCATTGAAGTCTATGGTGCACTTTTGGTACAGAAATCTGGACCTCAGCAGTGCGCTAGGGAGGTTAAGCACCTTATCGACCATATCATCCAGAGGACTTATGTAATGTCAAAGACTATGTGCAAAGAGGAGAATAGAGCAAAGTGAGTGAAAGTACCATCAGGGAAATAAATAAAAGATGGAGAAATCTGGTCAGAACATACATTTTACAAATGGCTCACATGTTAGCAGAAACAAAATACAATTAAGCCCCATTCACACTGTTGTCTGTTAAGCGCTTCATTTAATGCTCTCCAGGTATTAAACGTGCTATTGATGTGTCACTTATGTTGCTTTTTGTGCATTTAAGTGACTGAAAAACCCCAATGAGCTTAAGAAATAACAGGAGTCTAGCACAAAATGCCCTGTCCTTTATCAAGCAGTCTGCTTATTGGTAATTTTTGTATGTGGAATGTGGCATTTGCATGGTAATGGTTGTTAAACAACCTCATTGGCTTCATTGGGAAAGCTCTGTAGACGCCAGTCAGCACTTTAAGCCTTTCCTAGAAATTTTCTGAGCTTTTCTGAACATCACATACCTCACCCTGCCAGGCCTCTTCTTAAATGCCTCTCTACTCATTCACTGGCATTTTTAGGCTTCTACACTTCAAACAAAAACAAGGAATAATTTTTGAGGCCAAATTTGTCATAGAGACAAAGTTCAGAAAGCTATTTTACTACAATTAATCTGGAATATTGGACAAAACTGCTGTATGTCTACATTTTAGTTAATTTGGGGACTGGAGGGAAGCAGTGAATATGATAAGTGAGATTGTAAGCCCGATCAGGCAGGGTCCTCTACTCCTCCTGTGGCATAACCTGTAACTGTGTGTATTATATTATGTTGTATCTCCACTCCACTAATGTACAGCGCTGCCTAATATGTTGGCGCTATATAAATAAATGATAATAATAATCATATGTGATGTGTAATAGTTGGACATTACTCTTACCTCTGTTTTTGTTTTTTATTTCAAAACAACTCAGAAAAATGCTTCTTGCTCATTTCCTTTTTACATTTTTTTCAACCCTTTTTCACCAGAAAAGGAAGGTGTCAGTCATGAATATATATATAATAACATTTCAAGTAACCCGTGACTTGCTTTAGAGTTAATGCTTTTGTAAATATGTCAATCTTCCATAAAGTTTAGATTGTTATCAGATAGAACACAAGTATATATAGGAGCCCGACTGGGGTATTTCACTACAGCTGGTGTAGAGGACTCCCTTCCGTGTGTGTAAGGGTAAGTAAAACCATCACTATGCAATAATATTTCAATCTTCTTCACTTCAATCTATCATTTTGAACTTGAAACACAGAATATTTGCAGTTAAGTAATTTCAAGTCATGACTTTTAGAGTTTAAAGTAGACCAACAACTGTAAATTTCTAAACATTAGAACCTTCTTTTCCTAAGTTATTACAGCTGCAGTCTCCTTGCAGCCAATTTCTATCTAAGTGTAGGTCTTCACTATAAGCTTGCTCTAATGTCAGCACATTCAACGACTTCTTTAACCGTCTTTTCCATTAAATATGCTCTATAAAATTGTATTGTCTCTGGGATGCCATTGGCAGAAAAGTAGTTAATGATGCGTGCACAGGCTCTCACACTGCCTGCAATCCCTGGAGTCACCAATGCAGTGATCTCCATCTAGGTGAGTACCTCCATCTAGGTGAGTACCTTACAAATTGTATGGAAATGTTTTGGCTGAATGCTACCTAAAAATATGACTGCATAGTAAGAGCATACTAAACTTGACTCCTGCCCTTCGCCCTGCTCCATTGAGTCCCCCACTGCGCCACACACTCAGTGTGTGGGATAAGCTAAAGTGCACTCACATCTCATGTCCAGCCATAAGCCTTTACTGCCCTTATTGCACTAGCCCATTTTTCCTCCAGGTCTGCACATGCCTCAAGCGTTTCATTGGTGAACACAGCATGGGTTCCTTCCAGTTTGCCACTTCATTAGCTCTGGACAGTTAATCACTTGCTAAAGCAGCCCCCAGTCCAAAATGTTTTTGCTATTTACAAATGCCGACTCTGCTTCCACCATCAGTAGACACTTTGAATCTCTCTGCTGCCACACCTCCCTGGGACCTGACATGGTTTCCCTCCTATATAACCACTTAGTCCAACTCTCATCTCCTTCCCATCACAATAATGTCCTGGCCTAGGAGTGGGACCTGGTCAAGCATTAAACAGACGAAGAGTGGTCTAGATTTTGGGCCAACTTATCCAAATGCACAATAAATGTCACTAATCTGGAGGGGATTTATATAGTTTCAATGTGGTGGTATTTGGTAATCTTCAGGATAGCTTGAATATTTCCATCTTCCTCACCCAACTGTTTCTGAGGACGTTCCTGTGTAGGGGACATGTTACACATTTGGTGGACCTTCCCCTTTGTTTCTGTTTTGGAATAGACTTTACCCTGTCCAATTTTTTCACACTTAGCTCTCTAAGAACCCTTGGCAGGCTCTTCTACACTTGAATATTACTCCTCATAGCCGCATACAAAGCAGATAAGCAGACCACCTCCTCATTGCTGCCAAATTGGCTAGTGCCATAAATTGTAAAAAATAACTACTACTCATGAATAGAGTTGACACTATCCTGCTTAATGAAAAACTAACCTGAACATGAGCAGTTCCTGGCTACCTGGGACCCCTGGATCCAGGCCTACCAAATACCCTTGACAGGGCTAGTTTGACCCATTTATGACCACTTTCCTCTGTCCTTTCATTCTTAAGAGAGCGCTCCCACTGGATCTTCCTCTGCTCTCTGCACCTGTATTGTTTGCCATATGTATGCTGTGGTTATTGTTATTTGGTTTCGAGCCTATGTTAAACTAAATTACCTCTAATGGGTAAGGTTTGTAAACTCTCTACTATTTGTTAAAAACTAAATAAAGATATTGAAAGAGAAAGTCAGAGATAAATGTTTATTTTATACTTTAATGGTCAGAAGCAATATAATAGTCTTTACAATAACCAGCCAATGTGTCTTCCTCTCCTACAGATCTTCTGTATATTCAATATGCTGTTTGTGAAGGTTCTCTGCTTACTTTTCCTCCATGTGGCTCTGGTGACACCGGAGCTACAGAAGTGCCAAGACTCTGAAGGGAATGGCTACACAGTCATCAACTGTGGAGCTCCTGGGAAAGATGGCCTGCCTGGTAAAAATGGAGCAAATGGACCCAAGGGTGAAAAGGGGGAACAAGGTAAGATTCAAGGATTCTGTATAACCCTTAGAAACTTGGGGGGGGGGGGGGGGGGGGGGGGGGGGTTAACATAACCCCAGTGGTAGGGTGGACCTTGCATTTACCCTGCGACATGAGATCTGAGAGCTTCCGACACAGAAGTAATAATATAATGTTATCAGTAGTGATGGGCGTTCGCAAACAGGCACGTCGGACTTTTCTAAAAGTCATGCGCCATGTTCACAGGAACTTCAAATTCCACGCCTGTTTGCGGGTAATTTTAATTGGAATCTGTATTAAGCTAGCCATACATTGTCGGATTCCATGGCCGATCGATCACCTATCCGATCGATTCCGGCGATGTCAGCGGGAATCGGAGGTCCGATCGATCGGCCAATTAAGTGTGTCCGATCGCTACATACCACCTTGTCCCATGGATTCCTGGACGATTCCGTGTCTGATCGCTTACTTCCCAAATGGCAACTCCCCCTGATGTGTGCTGAATCGGATCAGAAAGACCAACATGTTGGTTCTCTGTCCGATCTGATTCTGGGCCCCCGAACGATCGGACGTGATCGGACGGACAAGGTGGGCTTCACGCGATTCCGGGACGATCGTTTCGCGTGCACGCGCCCGGAATCGATCGTCCCGGAATCCGCTGGGAAACGGACCCGTGTATGGGGGCCTTTTGAAACACACAGTACCGTATTCTAAATACCAGAAGTGATGTCCTGGACGTCACTTTTGGTATTTTTTCTGATTTGAGACTGAACCTTGAAAATGACCATTAAAAGTGTGCAAGTCAATGCAAACATATGATCACCGTAGGTTTCCTGTCACAGGGGATGTAAATCCTTATATAGCGCCAACATATAATGCAGCGCTGTACATCCCTGGTGACATCTTGAAGCCACACATCTGATGATATTATGAGTGGAAATGTCATCAGTAGGTCACTGGAGGAGTGAATGGTTGGGAATATAAGTGGGACAGAAAGAGTGGAGTAATATAAAGCCAATTGGAAACCAATGTAGAAATTTGCAGAGAGGAGCAGCAGATGAGGAGCAGTGAGAAGAGTAAATGAGTCTAGCAGCATCATTCATGATGGACTGAGGAGCTGACAGTCTAGATAGAGCAAGACCAGAGAGGATGATGTTGCAGTAGTCCAGGTGAGAAATGATGCGAGCGTGTAAAAGGACTTTGGTGGTCTCTGGGGATACATGACAACATCTTTTCACAGCACTGGTACATAACAGAGCACTTGTTATACTGACAGCTCTCCTGCTACCTGTCATTTATTTAGACAAGCTTTATGTTAGACAAAGATATGACATTGTCACAAAGTCTATCAAAATTCTAAATAAAAAATGTTTATGTGCCTTCTTTAAATAAAACAAGTTTAACAAGCTGTTTCCTTTAACTCTTTAAATATACTAATTTACTAGGTCTAGCTGGACCACCTGGGCTAACTGGAGAAACTGGACCAAAAGGAGAGCCAGGACCACGAGGACCAATGGGAGAAAAAGGAGATACAGGTGATGTGTAAACTCCCCAACAGGGAGAGAGGTGCTCTATATTACACAAAGGTGAAGGAAAGTATTGTATTAGTAAGTCTTGTATACCATAAGCATTCTAGAACACGTGCAAACCAAATATATATATGCCATATATACATTTGTGTTCAAAATTATTCAACCCCCACTGAAATTGAGTGTTTTGGCAATTTTGACATTGATTTTGATCATTTCAGTTCTCATCTTGTTTACATTGAAATCAGCGAGGCACTTGTAAGTCAGACAAATATAACATAACATTAATAATGAAATAACCACAAATTATTATTATCAGTTCAACCCCCAAGTGACATTCATTCTTAGTACTAAGTACAACATCCTTTTCCAGTTATAACAACTTTTTAACATGAGCGTGACACAAGTGTCTTGCAGTGATCTACTGGTATCTTAGTCCATTCTTCATGGGCAAAAGCCTCCAGTTCAGTCACATTCTTAGGCTTGCGCGCTGCAACTGCCTTCTTCAAGTCCCACCAGAGGTTCTCAATTGGATTTAAGTCTGGTGACTGCGATGGCCACTCCAAAATGTTCCAGCCTTTAATCTGCAACCATGCTCTAGTGGACTTGGGATCATTTTCCTGTTGAAAGGTTTAACGTCTCCCAAGCCTCAGGTTTGTGACAGACTGCATCACATTTCCTTCCAATATCTCCTAGTACTGAAGAGAATTCATGGTACCTCGCACATGCTAAAGCTTCCCTGTACCTGCAGAAGCAAAACTGCTTCACAGTAGGCGAAGTGTTTTTTTCTTCATAGGCCTTGTTCTTCCTCCTCCAAACAAAGCTGTCTCCAAAGAATAAGAAGAGTCGACTGCAGTATGCCAAAAGTCATATGGACAAACCACAAAAGTTTTGGCATAGTGTTCTGTGGACTGATGAAACAAAACAAAATTAGAACTGTTTGGGCCCATGGATCAACACTATGTCGCACCCTGGGACGGCACAGGTGCTACCCACCCCCAGGATTGCTGGGCTCTAGGTCCATCAGGGTCTCCGCCAGCTGCTATGCCCCTTGCTCCAACCTCCACTTCTCCTCCGCCTCCTCCTCCACTTCCACCTTAAACACCAGTCCACGGTCAGTCACTAGCTGGAAGCAGTGTAGCACTGGTGTGGGGAAGTGCCAACAAGCCATGCTGAAGCTGATCTGTTTGGGGGACAAACAGCACACCGCAGCAGAGCTGTGGCAGGGTAAAAGGGACAAGACCGGGCTGTGGCTCTCGCCACTCAACCTTCAGCCAGGCATAGTTGTGGCTGACAATGGTCGTATCACATTCCCTGCCTAGCCCATGTTTTAAATTTAGTGGTTCAGTGGTTTCTCAAAACATACCCCAATTTGCAAGGAGTACTAGTGAAGGTGCGCCGCTTGTGCGCCCATTTCAGAAATCCTGCAGCAGTGCTTGCGACTTCCAGCTCTCCGACTGTTGTGTGACCTGAACACACGCTCGACTTCCACGTTCTACATGTTGTCCAGGCTTTGTGAGCAGCAGAGGGCAAATGTGGAATACCAGCTGCAACTTGGTAGTCACATTTGCAGTAAATTGCCACAATTGGCAAGCGAGGAGTGGGCAATGATGTCAGATGTATGTAATATTTTAAAAAATGTTGATGAATCCACAAAGATGGTTAGTGGTGATAACGCTGTCATCAGTGTAACCATCCCACTGCTGTGTCTACTGAAACAATCACTGCTCACAATTTAGGACGACCCTCCAAATTTGTCAGAGGAGGAGATGACCACCCAAACTTTGGTTTTGGAGCTTAAATTGCAGCAGTAAGAGGAGGAGGAGCTGCTGGAGACTGTTTGGGTACAGAGGGTACTAGTACCCATGTAAGTTTAATTCCCCCAGTTCAGCGTGAATGGAAGGAGGAGGAGGAGAAGGAGAGTCATTTAGAGGTCGACTTTGACATCTTGCCTGTTGGTACTCTGTCGCACATGGCTTCATGTTAGGCTGCCTTTCCCATGACCCTCGTGTTGTACGCATTTTGGCTAATACAGATTACTGGGTGTTCACACTGCTTGACCCCCGCTACAAAGAGAACTTCTCCTCTCTGATTCCTGTGGAGGAGAGGACGACAAAAATGGTGCACTACCAAAAGGTACTCATGGAGAGGTTGATCAAAACTTTTCCGTCCGACAACGCAGCCGGCACAGTGCGTACTTCCTTGGTCAACCAAGGAAGGGAGACAAGGGGAACGCATTGCAGTTCTAACAAGGGCAGGGCAACATTGTCTAAGGCATGGGACAGTTTCATGACACCCCACCAGCAACTTCAGATGGTGAAGGAATACATGGCAGACCGTGTCACAGTCTTATATGATCCCTTAGTGCCGTACAACTACTGGGTGTCCAAGCTGAACATGTAGCATGAACTTGCGCTCTACACCTTGGAGGTGCTGGCCTGCCCTGCTGCCAGAGTTTTATCTGAGCGCGTATTCAGTGCTGCTGGGGTCATTATAACTTATAAGCATATCCGCTTGTCCACTGGCAATGCCAGGTTGACACAGATAAATATTAACAAGGCCTGGATTGCTCCAGATTTCTCCACTACACCACAGGAGAGCTGAGATAATAAGTGCAATATCTCTTTGTAATGGATTTAAAAATGCACCACACAAGGTATGTGGTTGACTCTTAATTTGTCCTCCTCCTCATCCTCCTCCTCTTTCAAAGTGGCTCACAGGCAGACCATGCCATACAATTTTTCAGAATGTCAGTTCACTGGCAGACCATGCCAATCCATGTTTGAGAGCTTTAGCTCACTGGCAGACCATGCCAATCAATGTTTAAGAGTGTTATCTCAGTGGCAGCAATGTCATGCAATGTTTAAGAGTATCAGCTCACCAGTATGCACTGGCATGTAATGTTTTAGAGCGTCTGCTCACCTGCAAGCACTACCGTATGATGTTTTAGCATCCTTTTACCTGTCAAATGTAGTTTTGGGGCTGTTTTGGCCGTGTTTTTGTCAGTGTGTAAAAGTGGCATACAACTGGGAGAGAATGGTTTCCAACACCAACTTGTGAATCCAAGATGCATGTATACACGGTCCCCATGCAGTTCCCAGTGACTTTCTATCACTTTTTCAACTTTTTCCATGGACCAGGCACCCTCCCCTCATCCAAGCAGGGGGTGCCTGGTCGCCTCCCATTGACTTACATTGGGCTCGGGTGCTCGGTAGAACACTTGAGCATCGCAATGCGCTCGGACCGAACCCCAAACACTTTGGGGCTCGCTCATCACTAATCATTACAATCGCTTTTCTTTTTCCTTCAGCATGCGTTGTATAAATTTGTATTGTATATGTAACTTTAAAATATTCTCTTTAACTGACTAGGACCAAAAGGAGAAAAAGGACAGAGTGCAGCTCCAGGTAACAAGACCCCCCTCCCCTTCTTGGTGTTGTGTGTGGTTTTGTTTTCTGTTTTGTTTTCTTTCTCCTCAAAAGATAGTTGCATTCACATATTACTTTTATGTATTACTTTGGACCTTATGAACAGATATTAGGGGGTGACATGGGTTAATAGACAGATGGTCAATGAGACTTTCCCTATTATAGTTAGATTTCACAGAGACTGCACTAGTACCCTTTTGGTTATTTGTACCTTGTGGTTAGTTTCTGCCTGTCAGCCATCTATATCAGAACACTCAACCTAGTACAAATAATGCGATTCTGAAACTGCAAACATTTAAGTGAAGGCAGGAAACGTTTCCAAATATCCTTTTTGTTTCCCACTATTTAAAAATTACCTCCTAATCAAAAAGTTGTAACATTTATTTTAGTCCTGAGCACTTTAAAAAATATTAAGTATTTATAAATGTGTTTTACTTGTTGATTTATTGGTTTTTCTTTTAGAACTTGAAAATCTTAAATTGCTTGTGTCTCTTTTGGATGGACGACTGAGAGACCTGCAATCAAACTTTCAGGCACTATCAAAAGGTCAGTTCCATTATGTATGAAGTGTGAATGATGTTCACCTCAACAGCTTGTATTTTATGTGGGCTGCAAGTACATTCCTTTTGTTCCCACTACTACTTGGCAGCCCAAGGGAACTGCCTATCTTTCATGATGACTTCAAACAATTATCCACATTTGAAAAGTCTGCACACCGAAGATACAATTCCAAATGCTTTATTGTTCCAAAATTACATCAGTACATACACAGCTTACATGATACAATGTCCCTTTAATCTCTATGAATAAGCCCCATATAAATGGGGTGAAATGCATCAGATGAGGACCCTCCCAAAGGGACGTTGTATCATGTAATCTGTGTATGTTCTGATGGAATTTTGGAACAATAAATCATTTGGAATTTTATCTCCGGAGTGCAGACTTTTTAAATGCAGATAATTGCTTGGACTGAGCCTTTGAGACGGGCATGAATTGATCTAGACCTGTAGCTCCAATCAATGCCGGCCTGTTGGTGTGCAACACTGTGAGAAGTGCAGTGTGCGGGTCTTAAACGTATTTAAAACTGAACTTCAAACTATTGTAAGGCTATGTTCCCACATAAGTGATTAATCACCTCGCGATTTTAATCACGTGCGGAAATCGTCAATGATCGCATCCATTCAGTTGAATGGGCTTGTCCCCACTTAACTGATGGCCGTGATCGCACACAATCACGTTTTTTTTTTTTTTTTCTGTTCGCGCCCATAGAAATGAATGGGCATTTGTGATCGCGTGTGGACGCATGTTTTTTTTAAATTGCGGGTGAAAATCACCTGGTCAATCGTGATTTAAAGCGCAAGGTATTAATTGCCTATGTGGGAACATAGCCTTAATGTTTTCCATGTCTAGTGTGCCCCAGAACTTGATATGGTTCCTGTCATTTGCCCACTACTATACAGTATTATATTGCTGATATAGGCGAGGATGGTTTTGTAGAAGAAACATTATCGGTTGATTTTTGCTGTGCAGGATTATTTCTACTTACTGTAAAACAATATTCACCAATCAGAAATGCAGCAATTTTAATCCACTTCACAGCAGTACTAATAATATTCCCATGAGTTCTCTGACAGTAGAAGCTTTCCTAGAACTTGTTCTCTCTGACTAAAACATGAATACTACTGATACCTGTAGTGCTTAACCCCCTTGGTGCAAAAAGCAGCTGCCCGGGCAATCGCGGCTGTACACCATGATTGCCCGCCCTCCCCCCGGCCCTCTACACACCACCGGTGTCAATTAGACGCCGGCAGTTAACATGGAGGTCTATGGCGCCGCCTCCTTCGGCGATATCGTTGACACCGAAGACACTGGGCCAGAAAGGCTTTGTGTGTCTGAAGCTCTGTAGAAATGCTGCAGGCATGGAGACCCAGAGGCTGAGCCCGTACTCGCGATCAAACTGCGGCCATACTGGCTTCGGGCGTAACGACAGGAAGGTTAATTGAAAAGCTGCACTTGTTGTGTTTTTGTCTTGAAGACATTTTGCTAGTACTCTGACTGGCTTTCTCAATTCAGAGTGACTGTACACGATCTTACTGGAAATATATACTCTGGGGTATAGCTCTTATACACATAATGTTAACCAACATGGGGTCTGAGCCTAATGGAGGTAGGTGTCAAAGCTCCAATCATGCTAATGTAAAACGCCTACCTCCATAAGGCTCAGACCTCATGCTGGTTAACATTATGAGGATTAGAGTATATATTTCCAGTAAGATCGTGTACAGTCACTCTGAATTGAGAAAGGCAGTCGGATAACTAGCAAAAGGTCTTCAAGAAACAATTCCAGCTCATTTGAATTAAACACTACAGATATATCACTGACTGTGTTAGGCAGATGTTAACCAGACAGGATTGACATCCACTAGCTTGGAAACTGAAGCTGAAAAGATACAACCAGTGATGGTGAGCTAGAAGTAACATTAAAGAATACTTGTAAAAATTTCCAAAGACAGGAAAATATAAATGACCTACAGGAGTATAGTACCAACTACATGAAGAGATAGAAATCATGACAGGCAGATCACCAAGAATGTTCCCAGTAACATGCAGAACTGAGGTGTAGGGAAGAGAATGGCCAGCAAATGAAAGGCTGCTGTCCAGCTCTCCTCTCTGGAGAATCCAGTACACGCCTAATTTAGGTTGGACATCAAGGAGGGGATGTTGGGGGTTGGACAACAAGATAGCAGTAGTTTATTATGCCTCATTCATTCTGCCTTCTCATTTCCTTCAGTTCCTTTAGCTCCAATGTGTTTATGTTCAATGGATTTGGATTTAGATATTTTTGGAAGCCCTAAACATATATTTTTTTCTGATGAAAGTCATCAGTTGCCTTCTGTTCTTTTGCCTTTTGTGTGTTTTTTTCCTTCACTAAAACCCCTTTTGTATAGGACAGGAAGCAAGGTTTGATGTGTAACCCTAGCCCCAGCTAGAAATAAAAAGCTGAAGCTGGAGACAATTGAAGGTTCATGGAAATCTATGGAGCTTTATACACCCGCATTGTCAGGCAGGATGGTGGAAACATGCAGCAGATGTAAACAGAGGGATTGTTACCTTTTAGATTGACTTATCACAAAGTGTCAGATGTTACGTTCTAAACTGTACTATAATCCTGGATTGTGAAGTCTCATGACAATATATATTTTTTTTCCTTGTCTTATCTCCCCATATCCATGACAGCTTTTGGACTCACAAAAGGAATGGCAAGAAGCGGCAGCAAAATCTATGTCCTAAATCCTGTTGAGATGAATTATATTGAAGCCCAAACAATGTGCTCCCAGGCCGGAGGTCAGCTTGCCTTACCAAGGGATGAAAACGAGAATAAAGCCCTCCTTTCCATCCGCAAGCAGGTCAACCAGGATACATTCATTGGTATAAATGACCTACAAACTTATAGAGTTTTTAAGTTTCTATCTGGAGAGGTCATCTCCTACTCCAACTGGGGCCCTGGTGAACCTAACAACTATAAGGGCCAGAATGAGCGTTGTGTGGAAATATGGCAAACCGGAATTTGGAACGATCAGCCTTGCGAAACAAAACGGCTTTCCATTTGTGAATTCTAAATTTGCACCATAAAACTAATTCTTTGCAGCAGCGCCTTTATATCGTTGTGAACACATTTTCTCAGCTTTAATCAATAAAAAACATGATTACGTTTAATGCTTTGTTCTTCTCCTGAAGAGTAATTGTATAATTTGTTTGTGTAAAGTTTCTTTATTGCAGTTTTTGGGGATTCAAAATTTTTACCATAAGAGATGACCAATGAGATGCAAAAATCTTAGCAGAAGCATGCAAATTGGAGGCAGACAGAAACTGAGCCAATTGAGCACAGCTGTTATGTTGAGTCAGCTAGAAAAATTGGCATGGCAATATCCAACTTGACCACAATGGAGCTTCATTATAGAAACCCCTGAAAATCTTCTGGTCTTAGGGAACACCAGGTAACAATTACCATATCTAAAGCTTATAGCACGAGGATCACTGATTTCTGATAATTGATATCTACAAAATTAACAATGTGATGGTCATTTATGAGAGAAGTTTGAACCGCTCACTGAGGATCCCTTAGCAAACCTTTTGGAGCAACTCTAGTTGAGAGAGGCTGCAGTAGCCCTTCAAAGAGAAATACAATTTACTTCTGTTTATCGGTCTTTGAGCTTATTTCAGTCTGATAAATTATAGTTTAATTTACCCAGGAGAAGCGGCATCAGTGGATTTTCACAAGACATTATAAAACTCATCAGAAGGTCAAACCAATTTGAGTTGAAGAGTACTGCATCACCCTGCCCAGGTAAAAAGAAAAGGATGAATTTGTAGTTTCGGCACCAGTACGAGGGACAACACAGGGACCAGCAGGCTGAGAGCAGTTCGTCATGGGCATGTTACCTTTACGGACCTACGTTACCCTTACACCTAAAACCCTGTCACCATGTGCTACTATAGGAGCATGCACCGATTACTGCCATTATCAGCAATTCCAACAAGGTCTGTCGGACAGGAATATGCAATAGCTTGGTAACGCAACCTGGTAGTCTCTTAAGTAGATAAAGTTCTACTTTACTAAGTAGAGCAATAGAGGTAACCCCTCCTAGTGGTTGCACTACGTTACCCCTGCATCGGCAGAATAGCATCCGCCGGGCAGGTAAAAGGTATAGGATACGTCGGGACCCCCCACCAAGCACTGAGCTTAAAAAAGGGGGTCCAGACGGATGTGGAGACATAGCATTAGGGCTTGTTTCCACTACAGCGATCACATGCGGATGGATGTGGTTCTATCTGCGCAGCCGCTACCGACCGCAACCCATGCGCTTTTGCATGCGGTCGTTTTTGTGACCCCTCGACTGCGCCCATAGAAAACAAATGGATGCAGTCAAAATCCATTACCATTTTCACTGTGGATGCGAATTTGGACTGCATACATTGACACGTTGGACGCGGATTTCAGCACATGGACATGGTCGGGGGCGGCATGCGGATAAAAATGCAGCAGTGGCATTCAGAACCACACCCTAAACCGCGTTCGCACAAGTGGACAATGGCTCATGTATTTGCTATGGTTGCAGTCGGTAGCGGCCGCGGACAGAGCCGCATCCATCCGCATCTGACCACTGTAGTGGAAGCCCTTAGGATGGATTCCTGTCTTAGCATTAAGAAAAATAGAAGTCTCGATCTGGATATGAGAATATATCCAGTCCAAAGTAGAAGTCCAATCTAGGTCAAGATGGTACTTCCTGTCTGCTAAAACCTTTCTATAGGAAGCAAGAGCCAATCTGTAACCACCCCAAGATAGCAATAAAACCTATGAAAGCATTGGTTCATGGAAGTCTATGTACTTTATTCAATACCATGAAAAGCTACTATAGTAGAAACATGTCGCAGATGTAAACAGAGGGAGCGTTTTCATTAAATTGACTTACTATAATGAAGGGTTATGAAGTCTCATGGATTTTACTTTCCCTATCCTAACTCTCATTTCCCATTATAGCTTTTGAATTAATAAATGGAGTGGCAAGAAGCAGTAACAAACTTTATGTCTTAAACAATGTTGAAATTATTTCAAAGCCAAAAATATCTGCTCCCAGGCTGGAGGTCAGCTGGCCTCCCCAAGGAATGCATATGAAAATGAAGTCCTCTTGTCCATCCGCAAGCAGGTCACCAAGCACACATGTACTGGACCTACAAACATGAGAGCCCCGGTGAACCCAACAATATGATGTAAAGTGATGGAAATATGCGACACCGGAATGTGGAATGATGAGAATTGTGCATCAAAACGTCTTTCTATTTGTGAATCCTAGATCTGCATAAAAACAGCATTGCTCATCTCTGTAGACACTTTTCTCAGTATTAGATAAAACATGATTGAGTACATTGTTATTCATCTGAAGAGTAATCTTCAAAATGTAAACTGACAAATAGAGATGGTCGAATTTTTTAAAAAAAATTCGACCATTTCGCCGATTTCGAGTTTATTGCAAAGCCCCTGAACATGGTATCATCACCAAACCTGCTGGGGATGTAGAGAAGGGTTGGGGGTATACTCCAAAAAAGAAAGTATGTCTCTAACACAAATAGTTTTTGCACTAATTAAGTTCAAAGTCAAGTAAAAATTTCGAAAATCGGAATTTCGACTTTAACTTTGAACTTAATTTATGCAAAAAGTACATGTGCTAAAGCAACACTTCTTTTTTTCAAATGTTCCCACAACCCTTCTCTACATCACCAGCAATTCGACCATCTCTACTGACAAATCAAAAAATATATACACCTAGTAAATAAAGTAAACTTTATACACAAAATAATTACAATAAGTCTTTTTCTTTTAAGTTTTTCTTAACACACAGCCTTGTCTTGGTCAAGTTACACAAGACATGATCTAGCTATATGATGTTTCATTTATTTCATGTTTCAGAAATTTTAACCTTCGGATTTGGGACTTGAATAAATAGGTCCTTGTCTTGGCCACTGGAGGAGCAAGCAGCATTTCTCATGTGGGTTCTCTCATGTGTAGTGAGGTTAGATTTGTTGGCGAAGCATTTCCCACATACAGAGCATGAAAAGGGCTTCTCCCCTGTGTGACCTCTCTCATGTGTGGTCAGGTTGGATTTTTGGGCAAAACATTTCCCACAAACAGAACATGAATAAGGCTTCTCTCCTGTGTGAGTTCTTTCATGAGTAGCCAGGTTGGATTTCTGTGCAAAGTGTTTCCCACAGGCAGAACAGGAAAAAGGTTTCTCCCCAGTATGAATCCTCTCATGTGCAGCAAAAAAAGCTTTATGGGCAAACAATTTCCCACAGTAAAAACAGAAAAAAAGTTTTTTCACCAGTGTGGATTACTTCATGCCGGTCTAGACGAGCTTTATCTGAAAAGCTTTCTCTGCAGAGAGAGCATGAATATGGTTTCTGCCGCGTGTGGACTATTTCGTGCCGTTGCAGGCGAGTCATGTCTGGAAAACTTTTTCCACACTGAGTACAGGAATATGGCTTCTCATGTACATGAGTTCTCTCGTGATTAACATCAGCTTTCTGGGCAAAGCATCGTCCACTAACAGAACATGGGTAAGGCTTCTGTCCTGTGTGTATTCTTTCATGGCGGTCCAGATTGGCTTTATCAGGAAAACCTTTCCCGCAGTGAGCACATGAGTGTGGCATCAGTCCTGTATGAGTCCGGACATGTTTGTTTAGATCTGCTTTTAGTGCAAAACACTTTCCACATTTTGAACAGGAAAAGGGTTTTTCACCCGTATGAAACATATGGTGGGCGACCAGAGAAGATTTTTCTGTAAAACATTTCCCACATTCAGAACAGGAGTGTGGCTTCTCCCCTCTGTGGCTTTTTTCATGCCTGATGACCTGATGCTGCTGTATGAAGCATTTCCCACATTCAGAACAGGAGTGTGGCTTCTCACCAGTATGGGTCCTCTGATGTTTTACCAGACACGATTTCACAGCAAAACTCTTCCCTCATTCCAAGCAGAAGTATGTATTCTTTTGTGTGTGACACTTTTGATGGTGAATAAGCAGGCGCTTCCCAGCAAAACATTTCTCACATTTAGAGCATGAATACGCTTTTAGTTCAGTGTGAATCTCTTGATGGGCTACAAGGTTTCTTTTTTCTGTGAAGGACTTTTCACACTCAGGATAAGAATAGGGCTTAATACCTGTGTGGGTTCATTTGTGTATGGTCAGTTTACCCATCTTTTTAAACATTTTGCCACACTCACAACAAGGAAATACTTCAATCTCATTCTGAAAAATGTGAAGGGTAGAACGGGGTTCATGAATCTTTGTGGAAATGTGTTTTTCACCGCCTGAGGAATTGATGGAACTTTTCTCTGAGTCGTATTTCCTATATCGTCCATCTGAATAAGATTATACGGGTTAATTATTTTTTAAGACAAAAAATTTGATCAGCAATTTATTTCATCCATTTTTTATGCTTGCACATGAACTGACACAACCTTATTATATACATCATCTCCTGTAAAATACATCCTAGGGGCCAAAAGATTGTTGTAGCGAGTCTTTTAAACACAGTGTCTGTTTCTTACCTGTGCAGATCTCCATTGGAATGTCCTCTTCAATTTTCACACATCTAATTTCTTTCTCCTCCGCTTTGATATCACCTTGAGTGTCTGTGGTGCCTCCGGTTTATGTGAATAAAGATGAAAGAGAAGTTTCTAGTACTATAACATATAAGAGACCACAGAGAGTGTATCTGTGTATTGGGGTGGGCATGGAACAGAGAGAAAAACAAGAGATTGTTGTAGTGACTGAACAAGGAGAATCTGCAGCTAGTGCTTATTACTCACCTGTACTGATCTCCAGATTGATATCCTCCTCCTTATAAAGATCATTATGCCTTACATAAGTCTTTTCTTCCTCCTCTTTAACTTCCACTTTAATAGCAATGTTATCTGTAACTTTCTTTTTAAAGTACAATAAAAGAAATACAATCAAATAAAAAACCAAACCTAAATTTTATTTAACACAATTTAAGATGCATCCATATAAATCACACATTGTAAATGTATAGTATTGTTTGATTTCATGTATCTATTAGCTACCTGATCATCCTGAAGTATCTCCTGACATCTCTCTGGTGTGTTCCTGTTACTGGGTCCATCTGTAGGAAACACACACACTGACTGATTACATTGTGTCTATGTGTTTATCAGATGATGGGGGGTCTAGGGGGATCCTCCATACTGCACCTTTACAATAAAGTCTCCTCTTACCCAGTGATGTGAGGGGGGGCTGATCCTCCATCATGACAATGTCAACACTCCTCATCTAAGCACTGCACAATACATATAAGATTAAGCTGCAATTTTAAAATAAAGATTAGAAAAGGTTGTAATATGTTTAAAAGTTCAAATACCATATTTTTTGGACTATAATGTGCACTATTTATGCATCCCAGGAGGCAGAAATGTGTTCCATTCCCTACAGCCAAGCCAAAAAGCCACTGCCAAAAAAGAGAGGTCTTTTCTGCATTTGCACTTGCAGTATCCATTCTCTGAACACACAGACCAACTTATGGAGAAACACATTTTACAATTAGATAGCATGAGTTGTGTATTTACATTGATGTTCTGCATTGCAATAAATACATTTTGTGACAAAGACTCATATCTCCTCCCATATATAAATAGCTGCTCATGGGTAAGTTGTTCAGTGCCAGATTGTAAAATGTGTCTCATCATATGTCATAGGTCAGTGTGTTCAGAGAATGGGAACTGCTAGTGTGTAAACACATGCTAAAGTTTCAGCCCTGCTGCCAAGACCTCTATCCTGGCACTGGCCTTTTGGCTGGAGGAATGTAGAGTAAATACTGCATGGCCCAGTCATGTCTACTTTGCTGGTACATTCTCTATATTCATTTGATATCTGAATAGCTGTATCTGTTTTTTTCCCGCCAAATTTTTACTTCAAAACTTGCTTCTTATAGTCTGAAAAATACAGTAGATTTGTCAGTTAGATGTCAACTTACAAGATCTAATGTGCTCATCTCAGCTACCCAGATACAGACGTTTCCCAATTCTAAATCCAATTTCCTCCAACTCTCTTTCCTCCACAGCTGTCCCTCTCCTAAACATCCCTTCATCATTTTCCAACTGTCCCTATCCTGAACCTCCGTTCTATCACAGCTGTACACCTCCTGAACCTGAATCTCTCCATCGTTTCCCAACCTTTTTCAGCTTTTCCTCTCCTAAACCCAAACACCTACATCCTATCCAATCAGTCCCTCTCCTGAACCCAAATGCCTCCATCTCTTCCCAGCTGTTTCTCTCTTTATACATCCATCATTTGCCAGCTGTCCCTATACTGAACCTACAGCATTGAGGAGCCACTACTGAAAGCCCTCTGTAGGATGCACAAACATTTACACCCGATTTTGGGGGAAGAAAAGTGCCTCTTATAGAATAACTGATGTTTACCAATAAGTATTGGTTATAAATAAATATCATTAATAAACCTCCTTGGCCACATTTACTGCTGACTTCTGACCTTATTGTCAGATGACATATCTCACATCCATTAGCAATACTAACTAATATGGCAGTAGTATAGTAAGTAACTAAGGAGCTACCAATATGGTAACATTGATTAATGCTGGTTATATCTGTATATGCTTTGTTTATTACCATATTATTTAAGAAGTTGAACTCCGCACTGTTGTTGAACAAGTGGATATTTGCAGTGCATTACTATATTTTTAAACATTCCAAATGCTGGACATCACATTGTTGCAGAATAAATCGGTGCAGTAGCATATTATTCTACATCACCGGTTCTCACCCTGTGGGTCAGGACCATTTCACAGGGGTCACTGTGTTCACAGCAAGCATCAGAGGTGCTGCTAACAAGGGGGTGGGAACCTAGGAGGAAGAGGGCGTTACTCTACCTCCTAACTTTTCACCCCACACATCATTTGCACAAGCGGGGTGGGAAAATAGGAGGGAGGGGACATTACACTTACCTGATTGTGCCAAAAGTGACATCACTTTCCGGGTCTTGAATCTAAAAAGTTTAGGAACCACTGTTCTACATTAAGGATCACACTGTTGCTAAATATGGATATTGGAGGGCATTACCTTATGATTCTAATAATAGATATTGTGTATGGTTGTGCAGTCTATTGGTATTATTATAAAGATTTTAGTGTGTGCTATGTTAAAGATATAGCTACCAATCTTACACCAGAAAGCACTGTGAGCCAAATGAATATTTTCATGTTACTGTGGGGGAAAATATAATGCGATATTATGTTTTTAATTAGGTTACATAAGGCATTGCTGATTATGGATGAGATTTTTTTGGATGTAACAAGATATATTGTATAAGGAGAAGAGGTAAAGAACTCTATGTGTACATAGGGTCTTTGACTAGGGCTTTAGCGACACATATATATGAATATGACTATAAGTCATTTATTGATGAAAAATATTTTTATTAAATACATGATTAAAATAAATTTTTCATATTAGAGACACATTTCTTTATGCAACATGATTCAATCTAACATGATTCAATCTGTCAGTCAATCCTAAAGTCTGGGCTTCTTTTGTAATTTGTAAATTGTGCTGCAATTCTAAATATGGAGTTCTAGGCAAATATCTTAATGCAAGGGTTTAATTCATATGTTTGTTGGCTCATCTGTCACAGAATATGCAGTTTGGCAGAATACTGGGAACTACTTGAAGCTCAAAAAGCTACCTTAACCTCCCTAGCAGTTTGCGCCTGATCCTGGCACGGGCGTACTGGC
This sequence comes from Ptychadena robeensis, assembly GCA_036250615.1. NCBI lineage: Eukaryota > Metazoa > Chordata > Amphibia > Anura > Ptychadenidae > Ptychadena > Ptychadena robeensis. Next base: position 8,937,193 of record CM070037.1, on the reverse strand, counting down.
TTCGGGCATAACGCTAGGGAGGTTTAGCCAAAACTTCACTACATCTTAATGAAATCAAAGTGGCTGCATGTTCGGTCCCCTCATCCAATGTGCACTCATCCAATCACCACTCCTTGCCTTTGCCAGATGTTGTGGGGGCGCGGATAGGGGCTTATTAGAGTATCTGAGGTTCCCCTTTAACAAGAAGACATCCCCCGGATCCTGATTCCTACCCTATTGAATGAGTACAGATGTCCCAAGCACCTCTTACCCATCCAATGTGGGTTTGAAATAGGTTTCCTAGAAGTAAGAGACCACGCTGAAAAAAGTATTTTATTAAAGTTCTACCATTTCATAGAGTTACCTAAAAGTGCCTATACAACTTTGTAACTCCATCTTGTCCCTTGAGGATTAATTGTCTCACGAAGGTGGTTTTCTCTGGTTTTAAGTCTTAAGTCTTTTAAGTCTGGTTTTAAGAGTTTTCTCTGGTCCGTTAAGTAGTTGAGCAGTGCTGAAACTTTGTCATGCATTGATATTCTATTATATCTATTAACTTGTTTCAAGCAAAATACAAATGTTGCAAGTAGCCACTGTCTGTATTTCTGGATTGTAAAGTTCACGTTATGCTTCGTAAGATGTAATGTAGTATATAGATTTTTTGTACATTACTGTATAGTGATTTCTTCTTTAATATAATACAGATCATTGCCATACTGAGCGACCATAGACCCCTTGACCTTTTTACTCACTGGGACCCATTCCCTCCTGAGGAAGCCCATATACAAGGAAACCAATGTCAAAAGGAAACCAATTAAGGGGTATGGACCATGCCCCACTGTTTGTAACGGTGATTAGGTCTCCTATGGTGCCCAGTTAAAAAAAACCTGATCTTTTTACTGTAAGTATGTTGGTACCACTTAAGTGTTTACTGATACGCCCTTGCTAGAAAATACTCTTTAACAAAATGGCTGACACTTCACAACTAGAAGTTTTTTTATACAGCTCAGCCTACAGAAAGTCAGAGGCTCATCACCTAATTTGATTAACCTTCCTGACATTATGGGCAAATGGGGCAAAAAGCCTCTACCGTGTAATCACTGGGTAGTGCACTCTCCTTCCGACTCACTACACACCGCCGGTGTCATTAGATGCCGGTGGTGTATGTGGGGGAAAGCAACACCCCCTCCATTAACATGGAGGTCTATAGTGCCACCCCCTTTGCTGAAGACTTATGCAGAAATGCTGCAGGCTCACGGAGAAGCGGCGATTGCGCCCGATCCTGGCACGGGTGCAATTTGATCCAATTGGCTTCAGGCATAACGCCCAGGAGGTTAAGCCTAAAGCTTAATTTTTGTTTGTAATTGTTAGATTGTCCTGGGATGTAGGCATTCCCAGTTTTGCATTATGACCCTTCTCTGGTACTTACTAGTATATATATGTTTTACCTTCAAATACCTGTTTTCTGCTTTGTAATGGCATTGGAATTCCATGAGGTTCCTAGAAACAGTAATAGAGTGATGCTTACTCAACACCTGATGGTAAGAATAAGTGCATAGCTCACTCACTGGACTAACTGGAGTCTATAGGTGGTATGTGTGGAACTCGTGGCACTATATCACTATAGGTTGTATGTGTGGAACTGGTGGCACTCTAAAAACCAAGCAGAGAACAACCTCCCTGTAACCTCATTGGAAAAGACAAAGCTCTTGTAACGATGTTTAGAAGAATCTTGCCTGCAGGATAAGGGTGAATAGGCTTTTTCCCACCCAATGTGCTTGGAAAAAATGATGTACTCTGGTAGCCAGCAACCAATCCTTCTGCAGGAAACAGTATACCCTGAATGATATTTTTTTCTGGCCCTTTATGAACAAGACATGTTAATCCATCATCAGATCCCTCTACAGCTCCAAGTAAGCAAGAGGAGCAGGATGTGGCAGTGCTAACATTTAACTAACACCTCATCTACTCTACAGGCAGACGCCCCTTGTTTACAATGGGCTGAGACTTGCCTACAGATATCATGCGAAGCCCCTCAAAGGTGGGTGTGTACTTGCCATCCCCATTACTGCCCAGATTCCAGTTATTTTAAAAACCAGAAGCCACGTGTTGAGTTTACATATGATTCAGTAGTTTGTAGAACCACCTTTAGCGGCAATAGACTAGTTAGCACACCTCTCCAAAGTTTCCTGTGAGACAGGGATGAGCAGCAACATACCATTGGTTGTCTGACAATGACCATCATTCACTCCAGGAAAGTGGTGGTATTAAATCCTTCCATATATATTCGGTCTGAAGATGACATTGACAAGGACAATGTAAGGATTACAGCAACAGCTTTTTTTAATACACAAGAAATGGGAACAATCAATTGAGTTGAATCAATTCTCAAATAAACTGTATTGTCCTTTATATTTTTAAAGGCCCAACATATTATACATCTTTGTACATCACAATTATGACAGGGATCCGATCAGTAACTTCTTCAAACTTTACCACAGAAGGGAAGAGGGTTGGCCATGCATTCAGACCATAAGATGCAGACTTTCCTGCCAAAAAAATACGGTAATCCAAAACATGTTACTTCAAGAAATGACTGTGCCAAGTTTGACAATCTACACACTGGCTGGTCATATTATGAGGTGAGATAATTCCGCTGTATGATACGCTATGTGGGAAAACGTTTGTTTAAACTGAATGTTTGGGAAAACTGAATAATATAGCCAGGGTGCTAAATCATATATCACATATTCTAATCTAGCATATCCTTCTTATACAAAAACATGTTAGGTATTTGTGTGCTTTTATTCATGTGGTTCATTTGCAGTTGCAGCATAATTGTATCTTTCGCACAAAGACATCTCCAAAAAGACCTAGTTGCAGAAGTTTTATATAGAGGACCCCAAGTTGCATGCACACCACACAGTACCTGGAAATCAACTTTATTGAACACTTAAGATGCATGGAAACGACATGCGGCAAGTCAAAATCAGTGTCCAGCCTCTCAATTGCTCTTTTGGCCAAAACAGACTACAGACGCAGTTCACCATGTGTAAATAATTCCCAGTGTAATGCTTTTGCTTTCACACTGCTTTGTTTGCCTTCTGGGGACACAGACCTGAGAAGCCATTCGCCAGACCTCTGAATTCATGAAAAGACAAACTTCAGCCCTGTGTATGCTCTGATCTGCATGACATGCACTTACATGTGGTCTTCTCTATCAGGAACAATAAACAAAATCTGGGTAAATTCAGCAATGGAGGACATCGTGATTAAAGCTGGACACCTGCTTTACTTTAGCTGTTGCAGAGGATTCTTTCTTTTTCTGCCATTGCTTACATTGATTTTTTTTACACACTGAACTTTCCAATTGTGGGGGTATTCCAGGGAAGGAAGCCAAGGTGCAGAGCCCTCTGTGTGAGAACACACACTGTCCGTCAGAGAGACTGTAGCTCACCTGCCTATTAGCTTTCCATATCTTCACTTGTCTCCCTCTGCAGAAAGCACACAGTGACCCCACCCCCACCACTGCCAGCCCATCAGAAGGCTGTGGGAGGGTCATACAGGAAGCTAACAATTTGCAGACAGAAAGTAGAGTGTATGTAATGTGTATATAAATTATGCTAGTCTCTATCTTTCATCGATGTGTGCATGTAAATAATGAGGACTCCTGAGAGAAGTTGTTTTTCTAAACAAAAGACATGGCGGCAGAGACAGTAGGTGACAGACTCACACATCACAAGTATGGAAATACTTCTCTCTAGGCCACAAGAACCACACAGTGAGCATTGATTCTGTTTGTCCTGGCTGCTGTGTTTTAACCTCCTGGGCGTTGCGCACGTGGCATGATGGACGTGATGGATTACTCGACCTGATAAAAAAAGTTATTAATGCCCAGTGTGTGTATATAATGCATATCTCTATATGATTGGTGTGTGTATATAATGCACATCTATACATGATGTAAGTGTATATGATCCATGTCTATGCATAATGTGCTCATCACTCCATCATGTGCGTGTGTATGATGTATGTTGATGCATGTCCCTGCATTACTGGTGTGTGTACAGTCCTGGCCAAAAGTTTTGAGAATGAAACAAATATAATTTTTCACAAAGTTTGCTGCTGTGCTGCTTTTAGATCTTTGATGCATTGTTTTTAACCAAACTGTTGTTGGAAGAGGTTGCTGTTGGAGGGGGTTTTGGTTCCATTCTCTATTCATGGCTGTGTTTTGGGGCAAAATTGTGAGTGAGCCCACTCCCTTGGATGAGAAGAAACCCCACACATGAATGGTCTCAGGATGCTTTACTGTTGGCATGACACAGGACTGATGGTAGCGCTCACCTTTTATTCTCCGGACAAGCTCTTTTCCAGATGCCCCAAACAATCGGAAAGGGGCTTTATCAGAGAATATGACTTTGCCCCAGTCCTCAGCAGTCCATTCACCATACTTTATGCAGAAGATCAATCTGTCCCTGATGTTTTTTGGGAGAGAAGTGGCTTCTTTTTTGCCCTTCTTTACACCTACCTGCTGCCATTCCTGAGCAACCTCTGCACTGTTCGATCCCGCAGCTGAATCCTCTTTAGGAGATGATCCTGGCGCTTGCTTGACTTTCTTGGACGCCCGGAAGCCTTCTTAACAAGAATTGAACCTTTATCCTTGAAGTTCTTGATGATCCTATAAATTCTTGATTTAGGTGCAATCTTAGTAGCCACAATATCCTTGCATGTGAATCCATTTTTATGCAACGCAATGATGGCTGCACGCATTTGTTTGCAGGTCATCATGGTTAACAATGGAAGAACAATGATTTCAAGCTTCACCCTCCTTTTAACATGTCAAGTCTGCCATTCTAACCCAATCAGCCTGACATAATTATCTTCAGCCTGCTCGTCAACATTCTCACCTGAGTAAACAAGACAATTACTGAAATGATCTCAGCAGGTTCTTTAATGACAGCAATGAAATGCAATGAAAAGGGGGATTTTGTTAATTTTCATGGCAAAGAAGGATTATGCAATTCATCTGAACACTCTTCAAAACATTCTGGAGTATATGCAAATTACTTAGGCAGCAACTTTTCAAATTTCAAATATTTGTGTCATTCTCAAAACTTTTGACCAAGACTGTATATTAGGGCAAGAAAGTGTACTTTAAATAAAGCTTAAATCTGAACCAGTGTAATTTGTGGGGGGCACTTAATAATGTTCCTAATGAGAAAAGGGGGGTCCTGCAGAAAACGTTTGGGAATCACTGCTAATGTATATTAGTAACGATGGCAGATTAGATACAATCAGGTTCTTTTCTGACACCCTGAATCATATAGTAGTTTATTCCCCAGCCTTAGCCCAGACCATTTCTTTGTTGGTTCAGAATCATATGTGGTCATTACTTTAGTCATTCATTATACATACACACTCACTCCTCCAAACTGAGGCCAGTTTAATATTTGTATAACCTCATTCCTGAGCCATGGGCTACGACAGAATGCGGTTATGTTTTCTTGTAGCCATGTACAGTGTCATGCCAGCTCCTCCCAAAGTTTGATTTTCAGGAGAAGTGAAATAGAGGATCATAAGCAGGGGTGAACATAACTTTTTTTTAGTGAGCTCCTGAAATGAATATCAGGAGATGATGATTGGTACTCACCCCATATATATGTGGTCTTCCTCACTGTCTCCCTCATTGTCCTGTGTAAGCTTACTGCATGGTAGATTCTGCTGCGGATGGACCTCCCTGTTCCTGATTGATCCTCCGATTATCTGTCTCCATCCACAGGTCACCAGCTGGATTTGGGTCAAATGTAACTCTCACAGTACAACACATTTGAACCCCCAGATCTCATACCTCAGTAGTACAAACCTGAAATGGTCTGGCTTAGTAACTAATGCCTGAGACTACCAGCAGTCCAAATGTCAACCTTTCATAGTCATATTCTAACTGTCACACAGTGCTTTTTTCTTGTCAGATTTTATCCTTACATATGCCTACTCTGACTTTTATCCCCCAGATCTCCAACACCCTTAGAAGTAAATTTTTGGGGGGGATTATTAATTTACATTCCCAATGTCACACCCGTAACTGCAACCTTTCATAGTTATTCAGATTTCCCTGCAGTTATCCAAGTGACATAAATTGTATACATGTAACATTTAGCTGCGGCTGCCCAGATACGGAGTGCCTTCAAGTTGTTAGCACGCATATGAGCTTTGTAACGCAGGTTAATGCAGGTACGCAGAGCTAGTTTTTGGCCCCTTTTGAGTACCAGAGTACCACTTAGTACAAACCTTATGATCAGGGGTGCACATAAGCCAATAGGAAGGACATGTATAGGCTGCAGATGGGGCAACAGTGGAAGACATCAGTAGAAGGCCAGAGAATTATCTAGTAATCAGTACCAACATGATCCTTGTCTTTAAAACATTCCCTTCAGTCTTCACTGAATCTCTAAAATCAGCTGCAACTTTATTATTGCATTTTCTTCCAATGTGGCAACAGTTCCAGGACCTTCCCCAGTCATTGCTGTGCTTGTCATGTAGCAATCACTCCTAAAGGAGGTATGTCTAGAGGCCTCAATTTTTATTGTCTGTAAGCTAACGTTTCTGACTACGCATTTGTAAAGAAGATCACATTTTGTTAGTTAGGAGCTTTTATACATTTCCATAAATTGATAGTGTACTAACAGTTTACAGAACACTTTCTAGAGAGGGCAAACAATAAAACGCATTCCCACCTCCTCACTAGAAATAAAAACACCATTGTTATTTCTAGCAGACCTAAGAATAAAGCAAATAAAACCCAATTCTCAAGTTTAACATTAGTGTTGAGTGCAAATATAGGGGAGGGTAATAAATGAGTCGCTGATCGCATAAATATCTGCACTTTTTATTGCATAGAGTGCTTTACCCTCATAATCGCAAATATTTGAGATTCTGGGGAAAGTACTGTGCATTGCGTTCGCAATATGCGCCTGTACAAGTGCAGATTTGTGCAATGAAGGTAATAACTGGAGATCACAAATTCTTAAATTTACTGAGAATATTAGGTTAAAATTCTCAATATTTCGCAAATACGAATACTGCCTATGCTGCTAATCACTATTTAGCACATGCCAATAGTGCTTTACTTTTTTCCTATGTGTACTGCCCAAGCACCCATCGCACATTAATATGGAATCTGCCACCTCTGATCGTAAATACATTTTTGTGGCTGACCATTGCTTTTTTTTGTTTCAAAAAACTTCAGATCGTGGATTTTCTTACAACTTCACTTCCACCGGATCACTATGGATAGTAGGAATAATACTAAATGCACCACCTCCCTGTGAACATAATTAAGTGTACAGGCTGGAAAAACAGGCAACACCTCCACTCCCACCACATCAGTTTTGCAAAATTGCCCAAAAGCCTGATTGCTTGTAACCCATTCCCACAAATGTAGCTAGAGCTGATAAGGCAGAGCACCCAAGCCAGGTTAGCAGTGATAGCTCAGTGCCCACAATGCTAAAGAAACCCACCTGCAAACTTTCCTACAGTAACTTTTGCTTCTTAAGGTGAACATTAGTAAAAACAAATGTTTAAATGTGATGATGAGGTAGAAGAGCACCATGGTGCATTAAAGCAGGTCCTACATTTTGACCGATGCATCACCCGACATGCACTGCTGTAAAACCTAATGTATCAATGTGAATGGTCTTTAAACCCCTCCATTATATTCTTAGATGCTATCAGAGGTGCATTGCCACAGATACAATGCCACTAATCACCAGGAGGTAGGAACCGACAAGTACAGATGAAAACTAAAGCCATTTCTCTAATAAATGATTGCAACCTATACAGGGAACCTTTATCTTTCAGTCCCAACACTACTATAAAATAAATATTGCTTCTCTGCTGCATGCATTTTCTGATGCTGGGCGAGATGAGATTTCTGTGCAAAGCACTTTCCGCACTCTACACATGTGACTGGCATCACCCCCCGATGCTTCCTTATGTGATAGAAGTGAGATGACCGCCACTGAAAACATTTCCCACACTCAGAACAACAATATTTCTTCTCGCCCGTGTGCATGCGTTGGTGCTCCACGAGGACCGACTTCCGCAGAAAACACTTGCCACATTCGGAGCAGGAAAAGAGCTTCTCCGTGGAGTGCATCCTCTGGTGCCTAAGGAGGTTTGACTTCTTGGAAAACGCCTTCCCGCACAGGGGACATAAGTATGACTTTGACTGTGAGTGATTCCTCTGATGCTTCAGGAAATTTGACTCATCAAAGAAAGATTTCCCACACTGCACACATGAGAACTCTTTGTTGGCAGCGATGGGTTTGTCAAGGCTCACCAGATTTGGTTTCAGTGTACCATCATCCCCATATGGAGGCATAGGACACCTGTCCTGTAATTTGTACATCCTTTGTTGTGGTGGGTTTTCTCCCTCAAGCATATTACTATGCTTGGGGACAAGGAGCGGTTCATCTTCATGTGTGGAAATTAGACACCTATCCTTCACTTTGTGCGTCCTTTGAGGTTGTACCCGATTTTCCCTCTCACCAGGCAGTTCATGACGATTAGAACCAAAGAGTGGTTCATCACCATATGGAGAAATGGTGCACTCATTCTCTACCTTGTATGTCCTATGGGGTGGCACTTGGTTTGTTTCCACACTGAGAACTTCACTACACTCAGGACTAGGGCGTGGTTCGTTCCCCATATAATGAGTGAAAGAGCTGAAATGAGAAACAGGAACTGAGGAGACATATAAACATGGAAGAATGGGATTGGGCTTTGGTAAAATGGGAACTACTTTTTGTGAATCTGATACGATGCTACCACCTCGCCGTCTTCCTCTGTTGTTTTTGTTCACTCGTCCCTCTAATGCAAAAAAAATATGAAAAACAGATCAGATCCTCAACTTACTTTTACACAATTTAAAATGTTTAGCCTCCATTATGTTTTTATTGCTCTGTGTCCGTTGAAATAGATTTACTTGTAACCTCCTTGGTGTTATGGGCTTTGCGCACCATTTTTTGTGGAACGAAGAGCCACATACCCTGAACTCCACCATGATTCCCTGCCCTCCCCTGCCTCTCTTCCCCCTTCTTAAAAAAATTCTTACCAGAGCAACATCACAACGCCTCTAGCAGAAATTATGACAACTTCTTAACAAAGGAAGTCTGTCCAAATGATATCTAGGTTTCAATTGTTAAGGGAGGTGAATATTATGCCTCTACCTCTTATACCTGTGTGTATAAATTTGAGCTTCTTAAACCAGAATTGTATTACTTGTATTATTGGTATCACTTGAACTCCAAACTCTCTATATTTATCATGGCTAACACTGTACATAACTGTACATAACTCACGTTACCAAGGAAGGGTGGGGTAAACCTTATTGAAAAGGATGCCTGGTGTTCACCTAGTAGTGAACATAGAACTATAATAGTAAGCCTAGCTGACCCCCTGAGCCACCAGGACAGCACGGTGGCTATGGGGGTTAGCACTTTGGCCATGCAGCACTAGTGTCCTCGGTTTGAATCTCAGCCTGGGCACCATCTGCAAGGAGTTTGCATGTTTTCCTTGTGTTCCTTTAAATATGACCACAGATTTTCTATTGTATTGAGATCTGGGCGTTGCTTTAGCAGTGTGTTTGGGATCATTGTCCAGCTGAAAGGTCCTCCATCCTAGCCTCAAATCATGCACAGAGTGGTACAGGTTTAGCTCAAGAATATCCCTATATTTAGCACCATCTTTTCCCCAACTCCAGTGTCCCAGTCCCTACTGTTGAAAAACATGCCCACAGCATGATGCTGCCACCACCATGCTTCACTGTTGGGACGGTGTTCTTTGGGTCATGTGATATGTTGGGTTTGTGCCACACAGTGTTTTTTTTGATGGCCGAAAAGATTAATTTTAGTCTCATCAGACCAGAACACCTTCCACCATACATTTTGTGAGTTTTGGCAAACTCACAACACCCCTTTTGTTTTTTAGGTGAAAGTAATGGCTTTCTTCTGGCCACTCTGCCATGAAGGCCAACACTATGGAGCGTATGGCTGATTGTCGTCCTATGTACATATAATCCAGTCTCTGCAGCTCCCCCGGTTATCTTAGCTTAGTAAGCTGCTGCTCTGATTAATGTCCTCCTTGCCGTTCTGTGAGTTTTGGTGGGCAGCTGGCTCTTGGCAGGTTTGCTGTTGTGCCATGTCATTTCCATTTGGTTATGATAGATTTGATAGTGCTCCTAGGGATCACCAAAGATTTGGATATTTTTTTTATAACCTAACCCCGACTTGTACATCTCACCAACATTGTCCCTTACTTGTTTGGAGGGTTCCTTTGTTTTCATGGCAGCGTTTGGTTAGTGATGACTCTTGCTTAGGTTTTGCAGCCTCTGGGGTGTTTATATTTAATGACAGATCATGTGACAATTAGATTGCACACAGATGGACATAATTTCACAAATGATGTGACTACTAAAAGTCTTTGGTTGCACCAAAACTTTTTATGGACTTCCTAACAAAGGGGGTGAATACATACACACATGGCAATTTTCTATTTTAAATTTCTCAACTAAAGGCTGTAATGTACCAAAATACGAAAAAGGTCAATACTTCTGCAAGGCACTGTATGACTTTAGTTCCGATTTTTCGTGTCACCCGATTGTCACTTAAAATGTTATGGTCGGTCGGCTGCCACGAAAAATCGGAATTCGAATGATCACCGATCGATCGGCCCGCACTATTTATTAACAGCAGATCAACCAAAATTTTCAGACAGGCTCGAATCGGTCCTGACCGATTTTTCGGCCGATTTGGAGAAATCGGGATCGGTCGGGTACATAATTCTGCATCCTTTTATTCTCCCGACTGTTGGTTGGGCAAAATTTGTATGAAAAATCAGAACTTGTATGGGGGGCTTTAGACTGGGACATAAGACTGTGTTAGTTACATGACTATAGTTGGGACCATAGATTGTGAGCTCCCCTGGGAGTACTCTGTAAAGCGCTGTGGAATATGTCGGTGCTTTATAAATACAGGATAATAATTAGAGCATCCCACCTGAAAACAATTAGGATTCATGGCTTTCTTATGTGGCAGGATTTATACCCACATGTAATGCAGATACAACTATTTAATATACTTCCTCGTCACATTATCTGCACTATAAGGCCCACTAAGAACTGCTCCTCCATGTTAGGGTGAGAAGGAAGTATACCAACCTTTGTGTCTTCTCTGATGGTAAAACAATGTCGATCTCCACTGAAAACACTTCCCACACTCAGAGCACGAATAGGTTTTCTCTCCCTTGTGCATACGCTGATGTTCCACAAAGCTCGACTTCCGTAAGAAAACCTTCCCACACTCTGAGCACGAGTATGTCTTCCCATCCATGTGCATCCTCTGGTGTCGAGCCATATTTGCTTTCTTGCCAAAGGTTTTGCCACACTGGGAGCAGGAAAATGGCTTCTCCTGTGTCTGAGCCTTCTGGGGAGTCTCTAGAAAACGATTGCCTGACTCTGAAAATGAAAGCATTCCAGTTGGGTGAGAAGTAGACTGGGAACTATTAGGGAAATCTCCCCCATTTGCAGAGGTCGTCGTACTGTGAAGATGTGGCTGAGGATCTGGGGAATTGGCTGTGATACTATGTTCTTCTGCTTCATTCTCAGAGACGATGGGACATTTCTCTCTATCGTAGCTTTTGTATCGTCCATCTAGAAGGAATGAAGGGAAAGGAAAGTTGAAGTAGAAGCCAAGCCTCCAAAATTTGCTCCAAAGTTCCCAAATATTACCAATGGAAATATTTACCTATCCTGCAGTATACAGTATAAATCTACCTATCTTCGGGGGGGGGGGGTATCTTCCCCTCTCACTATCTGCCTCTGGGCGGATCTTCCCTGCTGCCTCTCTGTCTCCAGGCGCATCTTCCCCTCTGCCTCTCTGTCTAAGGGCCAATCTTCCCCTCTGGCTCTCTATCTCCAGACAGATCTTCCCCTCTGCCTCCGGATGGAACTTCCCCTCTGCCTCTCTCTCTCTCTCTCTGGGCGGTTCTTCCCCTCTCGCTCTCTGTCTCCAGGCAGTTCTTCCCCACTAGCTCTGTCTCTTGTTACAGAAGTTCCGCCAGCGACTGGTAACATGGAGCTGCCTGCTTATCTTAGGTTCCAGAAGGAGTCAAAGTGGTCAGAGGGAAAAACTTCCTATGGCCGGTCTTATAGCCTAAAAAATATGGTAGTTCTTACCTGTATTTATCTCACTTAGCTCTTCATCCCTCACATACGACTCTTCTGCTTCAAAATCTTCAACTTTAATGAGCATAGAGTCTTCACCCTGGTTGAGACATACACAACTTTTAAACTATTTATGAGTTTATAAAACATGAGGTACATATATACTTTTAACAAATAATAAAAAACTCACTTACTTGATAATGATAAGCAATGCTGTTGTCTTTAAAATCTTCTGTAAACTTTTCCTGTTCCTGTATAGAATCCTGAGAATCCAGAGGATGGGGACATCTCTCTAGTGGGTTCCGGTAACTGGATCCGTCTGTAGGAAACACACACACTGACTGATTACATTGTGTCTATGTGTTTATCAGATGATGGGGGGGGGGGGGGGGGGGGGGGGGGGGCACCATACTGCTCTCTCCTTTACAATAAAGTCTCCTCTTACCCGGTGATGTAATGGGCGGCTGTTCCTCCATCATGACAATGTCATTGTAGAGATCCTTGTGTCCTTCTAAATACTCCCACTCCTCCATGGAGAAATAGACAGAGACATCCTGACACCTTATAGGAACCTGACACACAATGATACAGTCACCATCCAGACACATCCCACGTCTGTTACTGGATAATGTCCCACAATTCCCGGCACCACTTACCTCTCCTGTCAGCAGCTCAATCATCTTCTGGATGACTTCTAGGATCTTCTTGTTGTTGTCATTCCCAGATGGCTTTCTCACACATATTTTTTTCTTCCCCCATCTTACTAATGCAAGGGGGTGGCTGCTGGGTGTCACATGCTGTTCTTCTCCTCTCTTAACAGGTCCATAATCCTACAAGTAAAAAATACATACAGTAAGAAAAAGATGACATCATTTAACTCAAAATCTCCCAAAATCCTCCTGACCCTCCCGTCAGGTCTGTGAATTATTAATAGAAATACCATGTGATACCAATAGAGTGATATCATGTGACCTCCCAGAATCCTCCTTACCTCTCCGGTTAAAAGATATACGATTTCTAGGGTGAGATGTAGTATCCTTTCTGTCACGTAACTCCGATCCATCTCCATCTTGCAGATAGTGAACTGACAAGGAGCCCTTTTGTCATATAGTTGCCTTCAGTTTCACCTAATATAGAAATACATGAAATGCAGAAAAATAAAAAAACTTGAATGGTTACAGCCCCTACATTTTGTTTCTAAAGACACTTTATTTAGGTTAAGTGGCATTAATGTCCCTAAATAAGAAAGCTCTTCTACGCTTCTTTCCTGCAACTACATACAATGCTCGGCTCAGCAAACTCATTGTAAATCAGTGTAACGTTGTGACGTCACTTCCTGTATTTTGAATGCGGAAGTGCGGGTTCTGACTGCCACTTCCGTGTTACAAATACTGGAAGTCACACTCTGCCACGTCAATTCCAGCACAATCAGGTAAGTGTATTGTCCCCTTCCTTATATTTACCAAATCTGCTTGTGCAAATGATGTGCGTTGTGGGTAGTTAGGAGAAAGCATAATGTCCCATCCTTCCTAAATTAGGAGGGTGTCCCGACCCACAGATTAAGAACCACTGTTGTAGATCATTTTCAAATAACACTTCTCATCTACTGCAGATCTTTACTGTCATATAACTTAAGCAGGCAATAGACAGCAGGTTGTTCCAAGAATCGCCACACACCCTTTTACCTTTACCGCCATATACTTTGGATGGGGACGACCAAAGAAAAACCTGTCTGTTCTTTGGCCGATCGATCTTTGGAGCACAAAAAATTTCACTTGATCGATTGCGCACGGCAGTTGATCAGACGCGAGATCAGCTGGAGATCGAAGCATCTATGGCCGACTTTACAATTGATCCCCCTCCACCTCAATTTCTACTCTTCTTTGCCTCTCTATGCTGTTCTATACCCCCTTCCAAAATGTTCCACTTTACCATACTTCCACAGGAACATACTCTCACTCCCTTCATCGTATCAACATATATTTGGTGGCGAATTATACCTGTGTAGGAACCTTTTCCTGTTCCAGCTTTATTCATGTATTGTCAACATTGCAACATATATTTAGCTACAAAAAAAATATTTTCCTCATGAAAAAATAAAATAACCTTATTACTACGAACACTTAGTTGTATCCAACAGCTGACACATTTAGCTTTCCTTTTTCTGTCTGACAAATTTCGACAATATAGTCAAATTATACGTAGAGCTGCTTAGCATGATATTTGCATAATAATGTGGAAATATAATCAGAAATCTTTTATTCCATCTCTGATAAGAGCCGTTCAACAGCCTATAACTGTGCAGCAGCTGGAGAAAGAACAACTGCATGCAGGGGTGACAGATTTTTTACAAATGGGCCCCAGAAAGTGCAGAGCCTGATTGTCGCAGCTTCTGTCTTTTTACTCTTGCTGTCCTACATAGGTTAAAGTCTAGTGGAGCCAGGTAGAGAGCTTTACATACATATTCCCTTGCTTCAGGCTCACTTGTCTGTCGATCTCCACCTCCAGATTTTGGTGGGCAGGGGGTTCCTCATTCTCCAATACAGGGCTTTTAGCACTGCATTATGGGGGATGACATCAATGGGCATCACCTCAGAGCTTTAATACAGAGCTTTGCTGCAGGGAGCCAAACATTCGCATATCTTCTTATCGCCTCCTGGACAATAACCAATGTTAAACCCTTCCTGTATGGGGGGGGGGGGGAGCAATCTAAGGGATAATACAATACATTTTTTAAGCTTCCATCTCACCAGAGGATGTTGACACAAGGTGGTGTCAGGTTCTCCCTGTTTACCCACAATGCTCCACTCCATTAAATGAGCCCTCTTGTCACCCATAGCAACAGGTGTGATGTAGGCTAAGCAATAATTGTAATGGCAGCTGGGTAACCCCTTACTTCCGCTCCCTTCCTCCTCCTCCATCTCCTCCTCAGTGACATTTCATAGTGTTTACTATTCTTATCTCTCCAGCACTCACCCGCATCAATAACTCAACCCAACCGGAAGTCCACAGTCCCATCTATCACTTCCGGTCTTGTCAGTCATTTCCGGTCAGGAGCGAGCCGAGTCTCTGTGGGTAGAAAGGAAGGGACGATGGGCTTCCTCTGGTGGCGGGCTCGTCATGTGTTCGCTGATTGGATGGTCTGCGATACCAAACTATAACGGGGGCGTGGTCGGCGGCCATTTTGCCGTAGCGTATATAACGCAGACATACAATTGGACATTTTTGCTTTGTTTGATTTGTAAGTTGTAAACATCGGGGTGCATTTTGATTTGTAAGTATTCCAGGCGGCCATTGTGCAATGCTTCAGGTTTAGAGTGCCAGCATTGCTTTTAGTCCTGTAACTACCCTGGCATTGAATGACTTCTATAAAAATAGTTGTCAGCAGAAGAGAGGAAGCTTCTGCCATGGCAGGATCAATCTATGATTACCTATAATGGCTTCACTTCCACTAAAAGCTTAACAGTTTATATAAAACAGTTTTCTCATACCACAGAAGTAATGTCTACAGTTTACCACGTCCATCTAATTTCAACATTTATTTTATTTATATTGATATTTCCTGAGGAGTCAGATGTCAAGCCCACTTACATCAAGCAGGAAATACTCCTTGTGAAAGAACTAGGCCATTCAGCACCATTGCTAAGAAGTTCACACCATAGAGATGATCAATGAGGCATAAAGCATGCAACTGATGCCTGTCACATGCAGCTATCAATATGCTCATTTGCACATTGTGTGTAAATTTTAAAATAATGTTAAATTATTTGCATCTTATTGATCATCAGCTTTGGTAGGACTCTCCATTCAGTCCAGGCAATAGCTCAGAGAGAACAGACCTGATGGCACAGGGATAACTGGGATAGAGACCTGTAGCCAGTCCTGGTACTGCCAGTCATTAATACCAGCATGCAGGCAGCAGACAGGCAACCATATAGCATGCAGCTTCCTGTAAATACTCAGTTACAGCACAGCAGTGATCCAGCAGTACTATTTTTGTACCAACATTCCAGGGGGGTGGCACTACCAGCCAATTCTGTGGATCCTGGTAGACCCCATTAGTGGACTTTGCCACTGCCTTAAAAGAGACCTGGATTGTCGCACTGAGCATCACCTTAATGGGAGGTGTTTCTGGCAGGCCCAGGCAATTTACTTTAAACCAGTTTTTATACCGTTGTTACTCATGCAGTCATTGTTTAACTGTTGTTGGACCTCTTTCACTTCAAAGTGTCTCTACATCAGGGGTGGGCAAACAAAGGCCCTGGGGCCAGATCCGGCTTGTTAAGCTTCCTTTTCCGGTCCTCTGTCATCTTGTTGATGCTCCCCTCCACCTGTTCTCTACAATGAGTGCACATAATGCCTAGAGGTGTCCAAACATTGCCTTGGAACAATACAGTGGCGTGATCATAACACTGTAAACGCATCCTCATGGTGACAACATGCAGTCTCTAGAAATTATCTTTGCTCATTGCAACGAATGAGCATTTCTTTGTAAGTGCAGAAACTTTAAAAAGAGACGTCCCTGTCACATGTCGCCAATTACAATCATCTTGTCGATAGCTTAGCCATAACATTCCAAAGGTAGTTTTATTGAGAATGTTCACTAAACATGATGGTGTCATAGCACTCCACAAAAAGAATATACATGCGGTTGTTCCCTGAAATCATATACCAAATTCTATATTTATCTGCCAGGCTTCCAGGGGATTAATGTAGTGCAATATTGCAGATTGCAACTGTTTTTAAAGTGTTGCACATGCTGGGTATAGTGCATCTTTCTCTGAAAATCTGAATAAAATAGGTTGTTGCAGACATTGTTCAAGAACTGTGATTATAATAAAACACGTAGAAACACAAAGAATTACTGGCTGCTCAGCTAAAATGACTTAAAACGATTTAAAATGGAAACCTACATGAGGAAGAAGACAAAAATATTAGCCGTAATAGATGTCATTGTTGCCACAGAATGAAATCCACACTGCTAATACATTGCACCAGCCCCTTTCCATGCGTGTCATGTTGACTCTGTTGGTTTCTATGACTCTAATACATTACTAACAATATCTGCCATGTAGAATAACATTTATACCAAACACAGTGACTAATATGATGTCAGATTGCTTTTATTTTAAACACAACTCTATACCTGAATGCAGCTTTTAAAATTGTAGATACTGCTTTCACGTCAGGATCTTAAATATTTATTTAGCTTACTGATTTATGTATTGCTTTAATCTCAACAATACCCCACAGGAAGAGAGTATTGAATTATTAACAATAGTACATACTGTCCTGTATCCAGCAAGTATTCACAGCACATAATTGTTTCCACATTTTGGTACGTTACAGCTGTATTCCAAAACGGATTACCGTATATACTCAAGTAGAAGCTGGCCCGAATACAATCTAAGGCACCTCATTTGATTTAAAAAATTGGAAAAACGTATTGACTTGAGTAAAAGCAGAGGGTGGGAAATGCAAAGTCAAATAGTGGAGTTTTCTAAATGAAATTCCACCATATCCAGTAAAACATTATGATATGTCCACAAGATGGGGCTGCCGCTCCCAAGTTTCAGGCATTCCCAAGCTCTGCTGATGAAATATAAACAGAGAGAATACAGAATAAACATCGGACCACAGAGACTGGCAGCACCTGCAGGGAGACCAGTGAACATCCGGACAGGTAAGCAGGACCCTGACTCGAGTATAAGTCGAGGAAGCTTTTTCAGAAACATTTGATAAAAAACACAGCAAGTATATACAGTAAATTAATTTGTTCCTCAGAATTCTACCCACAATACCCCATAATGATAATGTGAAAAAACTTTACTTGAGTTTTTGTAAAATTTATTACAAATTTAAAAAAGCACATGTACATAAGTATTCACAGCCTTTACCATGAAGCTCATAATTGAGCTCAGGTGCATCCTGTTTACCCTGATCATCATTGAGATGTTTCTGCACCTTAATTAGAGTCTACCTGCTGCTTTGAATGTCCCAATGAGCACAGCGGTCTCCATCATCTGTAAGTGGAAGTTCGAAACCACCAGATATAAACTGGTGATCAGGGGAGATGGGCTTTAGGAAGGTGATCAAGAACCTGATGGTCACTCTGTCAGAGCTCCAGAGGTCCTCTGTGGAGAAAGAAAGACCTTTCGGAAGGACAACCATCTCTGCAGCAGTCCACCAATCAGGCCTGTATAGTAGAGTGGCCAAACTAAATTCACCAAAAGGCAGACCATGAAAAACAAAGTTCTCTGGTCTGATGAGAGAAACATTGAACTCTCTAGAGTCACATTTGGAGGAAACCCAGCACCGCCCATCACTATGCCAATACCATCCCTACAGTGAAGCATGGTGGTGGCATCATCATGCTGTGGGGATGTTCCTCAGCGGCAAATACTAGGAGACTAGCCAGGATAAAGAGAATGATGACTGTAATGTACAGAGACATCCTGGATGAAAACCTGCTCCAGAGTGTTCCTTAACTTAGACCAGGGTGACGGCTCATCTGTTACCAGAACAACTACTATAAGCACATAGCCAAAGTAGTGGCTTCAGAAAACTGTGTCCCTGTCCTTGAGGGGCCCAGCCAGAGCCCAGATCAGATTAAACATCATTGGAGAGGTCATAAAATGGCTGCACCTACACTACCCATCCAGCCTGATGGAGCTTGAGAGGTGATGCGGAGAAGAATGGGTAAAACCCGCCACGGATAGGTGTGCCAAGCTTGTGGCATCATATTTAAACATACTTGAGGCTGTAATTGCTGCCAAAGGTGAATCAACAAAATATTGAGCCACGGTTGTGAATAATTACATACGTGTGATTGCTCAGTTTTTTTATTTGTAATACATTTGCCAAAACCTCAAGTTGACATTATGGGGTGTTGTGTGTAGAATTCTGAGGAAAAAAAAGTTAAGTTAATCCATTTTAGAATAAGGCTGGAACATGACAAAATGTGGAAAAAGGAATGTGCTGTGAATACTTTCCAGATGCACTGTAGACCTGGATGGAAAGTGTTGTAATTTAACCAACCTGCATTTGATTGTGGAAAAAACAGGTACCCAGTAAACTCAATGCAGCATCTGTGAATTGAAGAATTCATTAACAGGACTCGGGACACCATTGTGGCATCCGTGTACTGACAAACAATTGTTTCTATTATCCAAGCAAATTGCAATACAATAAATATCTTGTATTCATATCATAATTCTGTTATCATCGTCTATGTTTTCTCAGGTGAAGCAGTAGGGATGGTTTCCATGTATAACACGCCCCACACTCCATACATGAATAAGGTTTCTCCCCTGTGTGTAGTCTTTGGTGTCGCACAAGGTTGGACCTCTTTGAGAAACACTTCCCACACTCTGAGCATGAATAAGGCTTCTCTCCTGTGTGAATCCTCTGATGGGTCACCAGATGGGACTTTACTTTAAAACATTTCCCACAGTACGAGCATGAAAAGGGCTTTTCTCCAGTATGTATCCTTTCATGAATAATTAGATGGGAGTTCTGCATGAAACATTTTCCACACTGAGAACATGGATACAGTTTCTTGGATGGATATCTGTTCCCCTGTTCCATAACTTTCCTACGTTGGCTTAAATGATCACCAAACCCAGGATAGAGAAATATTTCTCTCCCATTGTGGGCTGTATTATGAGAGATATGAGGCATAGAGTGTGTCAGATTGGGAAGATAACCAATATTTGTTGGAAGACAAGATGATAGGTAAAGGTTTTGAGGTATAGGATGCAGATTTGCAGTGATGAATTTTTCTCCTGAAGAACTAGATGTGATCTTGTCCTCTTTTGCAGCACACTGAGAGGATATGGAATATGTTGGTGTGTTACTTGTTTTGTATTGACCATCTGAAAGAAAAAAAAAAGAAGATCAGAAGAAAACAGGAATTATTTAACTATTCAACCACCCTGAGGGATGTATGTGAGTGACCAGTGAAGCAAGAGAGCCTTGCCCATCAAATCAATTATATAGAACAATGATGGTGAACCTATGGCACTCGTGCCAGAGGTAGCACTTGGAGCCCTCTCTGTGGGCACGCAAGCTGTCAACCAGGACAGAACTGCAGCCTATTGGCTCTCAATGCGGTCAGTTCTTTTCCCCTCTCTCCTAATTGCACACAGCGCCCATAACCCTCCCTAGTCTATGATATTGTGTAGCTCAGGTTAAATTTCCATGCCATCACCGATATAGAACGTTGACCTGGAATTGTCTAAGTTGTGAAAAAAAAGTCTGTAAAATAATACCAATTCTGTCACCTGCACACCCTTGCGTCCATTACAAGGAGCTCCACTGATTTCCACAGTCTTCACTACTGCTGTGTTCCATGATGAGAACTTCTTACAACCCTTTAATGAGTAACTAGGCATGGTACAACTGAAGTTCTCATTATGAAGGTCTCCCACCTGCTCTCAGTTTCTGGGTCTGTATGCCTGTTGTATATTTTATGAGGAGTTCTCACCATCCCAGTGCTGATTTCCAGTTCTGGGAACATCCTATTCTCCATTTGATATGATTCTACCTAACCTAAATGAATTTTGTATTTAGGTAATAATATGGATTATGCCAAAATCTGGACCTGTAGTGTTAGTTTTACTGTTCAGGGCCATGTCACACCAACCATGCTGCAATGTGGAAGATACTTACACTGCTTTTCCTAGGGAAACCTATAAACTGTGCCACACCGCAGTAGCAGCACAGCTAGTGTA
The DNA here is from genome assembly GCA_036250615.1 of Ptychadena robeensis. Lineage (NCBI taxonomy): Eukaryota > Metazoa > Chordata > Amphibia > Anura > Ptychadenidae > Ptychadena > Ptychadena robeensis. The sequence continues at coordinate 8,916,265 of CM070037.1, read as the reverse complement.
TAGCGGCCCTGAAGCTATGATTCTACACTCAAGTGAAAATAACTTTTGATATCTACTTCAAGCAAGGTATTCTAACTCTACTTTACACTTTTAGAAGTCCAAAAATGTATTTCACTTTTACAACTGATGGGGAGGGGGTAGGAGAAGAGATTGGTGTAGTGACTGAACAAGGAGAATCTGGGATTTTTCTTTAGATTTATTGTTTATCACTCACCTGTGCTAATCTCTTGAGGGATTTCTTCTTCTTTACATGGATCATCACTCCTTAAGTTTGTGTTTTCTTCTTCAATGTCTTCAACTTTAACTGCTATTCCATTATTACCCTAGATAGGATATACAGCATTAAAATAGAAAATACCCTATATGTGGCTAAGACAGACAGATACCATTAGCTACACAACAGTTTTTAAACACATTGGCCATTATCTGAATAGTTTGCAGAGCAGACCATGTACCTGATAATGATAACTGACATTGTGGCCAATATCTACTGAATCAGGTGATTTATTGTAATGTTCATCCAATGACTGCTGGTAATTAAGAGGGCTGAGACATCTCTCTGGGGTATTCCTGTTACTGGATCCATCTGTAGAAAACATACACACTGACTGATTACACTGTATCTATGTGTTTATCAGATAATGGGGGGGCGGGGGTCTAGGGGGACCCTCCATGCTGCTCTACTTTACAATAAATGCTCCTCTTACCGGGTGATGTGAGAGGCGGCTGATCCTCCATCATGACAATGTCCTTGTAGAGATCCTTGTGTCCTTCTAAATACTCCCACTCCTCCATGGAGAGATAGACAGAGACATCCTGACACCTTATAGGAACCTGACACACACAATGATATAGTCACCATCCACATCCAGCGCCTGTTACTGGGTAATGTCCCACAATTCGCGGCATCACTTACCTCTCCTGTCAGCAACTCAATGATTTTGTTTGTGACTTCTAGGATCTCCTTGTTATTGTTTCTCTCAAGTCTTGAAAAAGGTGGGGCCTTCTTGATTAGACTTTGGCTGCTGCCCCATCCTCTTAACACAGGGGGGTGTGTGTTCTTACTAGAATCTTTCAGAGGACCATAATTCTAAATAAAAAGACACATTTGTAAATACCTAACAGAAATGTGGATCATAGTCCTTTAATGTCATTAATATGTAATATTCACACCAACAGTCCTAGAATCCTATACTGGTCCTGTCAGTAGGTCATGTGACCTCCCACATTCCTCCTCACCTCTCCAGTCAGGTCTGTGTATAAATAGAAATCAGAGTGATGTCATGTGACCTCCCAGAATCATCCTCACCACTCCAGTAAGGTCTGTGTTTTATTTATAGTGATAAGAGTGATGTCATGTGACCTCCCAGACTTCTCCTCACCTCTCCGGTCAATAGGTAGATCATTTGCAGGGTGAGGTTTAGTATCCTGTCAGCCACGTGGCCACTGTCCTTCTCCATCTTCAATGGATTCTGTTGTTTGTGAAAGGGACTGACCATGAGAAGTTCCCTCAGTTGATAACTTTTGTAACCTGAAATCTGTTGTACTCTGAGAACTCCAACTCATGGACCACAAATCTGAAAACATGAGGTTCTCTCCTTGTTGATAAAAAAAAAGATTTATGTTGTTAGGATAAATGTTTAAAAAAGAAAGAAGAATATCATATGTAAGAATAGAAAAGAAGAAGGGGAAAAAAGAAATACATAAGAAGAAGAAAGGGAAGATGGGAGTTTGAAAATTGAGGATAAAAGAAATAAAGCTGGGAATAGACGGTAAGATATACAGTCATCATCACGCCCGCCCGCTAGTGCCGAGAATCGGCCAGCACCCTTTGTGTGCCGCCCATTACTTCAGCTGGGGGCAGCCGTCCCTAGCCGAACTAATAGGATCGGATTAAAATTAACCGTCCTGTCGGATCAATGTGCGATCTGACACTACGGCTGATTTTAGCCCAATCCTGCTTGTTGCTGCACCCGATTCCTGCACGACCCAATCCCTAACGGATGCGGGCGTGCGCACGGCATCAGATCGGCGTTTGGGTCGTGAAGGAATCGGAACTTCTATGCCCAGCTTAAGGTTGAAAGAAGAAGGAGAATAAAAGAAAAAGTATAAAACTAGAAGAAGGATAAGAGAAGGACAATAGAATATGTAGGGTAAAAGAAGAAGGATAAAGACAATAAGTACAATGAAGACAATTGAAAGGCAGGAGATTAAAGAAAATAAAACTGACAGGAAAGTATGTGATAAACAAATCTGGAGAATAACAGTAGCTTCAAGATTAACCTCCTGAGCGTTTGCCATGGGCAATCATATTGTGCTCCGCCGCGATTTCCTGCTCAGCTGGAGGACCTACACATAAGCCCGGCGTC
>CM070037.1:8895989-8911420 GCA_036250615.1 Ptychadena robeensis | reverse complement strand
GGTGACCCGCTCAGCCGGAGGGGGTGAGCCAGCCCGATTGGAAGGTGCAGGGACCTGACAGGGGGTGAAGACAAAGGCGAAGAGTCAGGTTACATGTTGTGTGTCTGTGCTTGCAGAAGATATCTGTCCTCTTGCTCAAACACGTATGCAGCCTCTTCCCTCCTCAGGCTGACAGCATCTTCCTAACCGGCTCCAAAGCTGCAAGGAAGATGCAATGGTAAGTACAGTGCATTTGTGTATCTCTGTCGCTCTACATGTCTGCATATGTGTGTGTCATTTTACATGTATTTGTCTGCATATGTGCATGTTTGGTTCTTTCAACAGATCTTTTCATGTGTCTTTGTGCATATACTGTGATACGGTTCTTATATGTTGTTAAAATAATTTTCTGTATATCCTACTTATTATTTTAGTATGCTATTTAGTTCAGTTATCAGGTGTGTCAAATTTTTTTATTAAAAACAGTCGTTTTTAGCCACATAGTGTATATAGACTTAGTAAGGATGTATCTCTTCTCAGTGTTTATGTAGAGAGATGTCCCCATCCTCTGGATTCCCAGTATTCACCACAAGAGGATAAGGAGATCTCTCAGGAAGAAAGGGTAGTTGCTGTCATATAGGAAACACCAAGCTAACCTGCATCGTTTACTTATTAATGTTATGTAATCCAAAAAAAATGTTATGTAATCCTAAATCAGACCTAATTCCTACTAAACGTAATTTGTGTTTTATTCAGGATGATAGCCTGGTTGTTGATAAAGTTGAAGTAAAAACAGAAGAGATAGATTAGAGGGACGATGAGCCTTTCAAACAAGAGGAAACTCCTCCGGAGATTGGGCAAGGTGAGTAAATAGAAAAAAAAATCAAAAAATGTCCATACATTTGTAATCTGCTGATTGACCAACCAGGGGTTTAATGGCGGAATACAAGCAAATGAATATGTATCACCACTTCATTAAATCTTCATTACATTTGTTTTTACAAAATCTTTAAAATGCTCATAATTGGGCATATCAATCCCTAACTTCATAAAAAATTAACAAGATAAATAGTTGCAATAGTTTCCATAAAATGTTTGCTATACATTTTTAGGCATATGCTTTCTTGCTAATATCCTTTCTAGCTAATCTTCCGACACATTTTACCACATATTTACTCAAGTAGATATACCCTTAACTACGTGTGATGCTTTAAGCATGCATCACTAATCTATAGCCTTCCCGGTTAGCTCACCTGCCCATCTGCCCCTAGGGCAGCACTCCAGTTTCCACCAATTGGAGATAAGGATACTAGGAACCATATTGGACAGACACATTTACCATATATACTTAAGTATAAGCCGAGGTACATAATTTTGGATACAAAAACTGGGAAACCAAATTTGAGTAGAACCCGAGGGTGGGAAAGTCAGAAAGTGGAGCTTTCAAAATAAAATTCCACCATTTCCAGTTAAAATGAACAAAATGTCCACAAGATTGTCACTCTTTTTGAGGTATGTGTACTTCTGAAGCCTCCCACAGAAATGACAATCTCTCTCTTGCTCTTGTCTCTATCAGTTTTCCTTCATATAAGTCTGGTATAACTTTTTCTGTTTTCTCCAGATGGTCAATACATCAGTAATCGCCCTGTAATTCATCCAGCTGCCCCTGTACAAGCTAAATAGAAGATGACATCGCAGAAGACTATCGAGGAGAAAATGTCATCAACTCAAATTCCTTAATGCATGGAGGCATTTCCTCAATACCATCCCACTTCTAGTATAAAAAATGAGACACTTCCATGTTCTGAAAACAAAAGCTTGACTAAGCCAGCCACACAAAAGGACATATGGCGGGTCAAAACCATACTCAGGCACAAATGGTTTCACAGAGACGAAGCTCCTTTCTCATGTTCCCAGTGTGGAAAGCCATTTAAGTTGAGGTCAAACCTTGTTCGGCATCAAAGAACTCACGCGGTGGAGAAGTCGTTCTGAGTGTGGGCAATGTTTTGCAAAAAAATCCTACCTGGATGAGCATCAGAAAAGAGAGGAGCCATTTACATGCCCTGAATGTGGAATGTCCTTTTACGCTGAAATCGTACCTGGTCAAGCATCGAAAAACACACTTAGGCCAGAAGCCATACTCCTGTTCTGAGTGTGGCCGGTGTTTTGCTGTAAAGGCTTGTTTGGTAGGTCACTTCAGGAGCCACACTGGCGAAGGTCCCTTTTCTTGTCTGGAGTGTGGAAAGTGTTTTACCTACAAAGCAACTCTGGCGGACCATCGAAGACTTCACACTGGAGTGAACCTCTATTCATGCTCTGAGTGCTGCAAACGGTTTACCCAAAGGAGACTTCTGGAGAAGCACCAAAGAGTTCTCAAAGTGCCTATATTAACAATACAAATTCTCGATTCGAATATTCACGCTCAACACTAATCCCACCAGCCCTTCCAGGTTCCACCTCCTCTGCATTATCATCGATAATTATAAATAGTCATTTGATTACCGCCCAGCGGTATTTCAGGCTCTCCTGGTAGCGCCGTGGCATGTGTAATAAAAGCCAGAGAGAGAGGAGGGACCTTCTTCAATTACTCATTACAGTTACTTTTTTTATGCCTATAATCCGCACTTCTAGTGCCATTCATGCAAATACAAACTTCTGGTGTTAAGCCCATTGTAAGTTGGTTTCCAAATACAAAAATTCATCATTATATCTGATCTAATGAGAAGGATAAACTTCCTCAATTATAAATATTTTTTTTCAATAACTATCAAGCTTGGCCCATAACTTTATCCAAGTTTCTTGTCCTGCCCTCCCCCGTGCCTCCCCCCCCCCCCCCCCCCCCCCCCCCCCCCCCCCCCCCCCCCACACCTGTGTGTTTGAATCTGACACCTCTGAACTAAAGAAATATAACATGACACTGAGAATGGGTGAAGGGCTATTTTGATAAATAGGAAATGATGAAAAAGAAAAAAGAAAGATGTCCCAATGAGCCCTCAAGAGACAAAGCAAAAGGATGGCAAAAAATTTTTTTGATATACCTATTGTTAAAGGGTATCTGTAACTTTTCTTTAATCATATTTATAGATCTAGGTGCAAATAATATGTGTTGCAGTGTAAATAGGAATGTTGCTGACGTGCCAATGTTTAGCAAATCCCTTAAAAAAAATTCTGATTTCTATATGTAGATTATTTGTAAATGGGGAATTCATATACTGTATATTCATGTCTGAACTGCTGATATAAAACTGCTGATATGTGACTGACACTGGTGACCACCGCCTCCTTATCCTATTTTACTTCATATTGATGCCAAACGTATATGACTGGCTAAAAGGCCTCACCCTTTAATAAACTTTTACTAGATAACAGGGTGCTAATATAGGGAGAAAAAACTTACCCTGATGGAGTAAACCATCTAAATCCATCCATAATGCCTAGAGGTGTCCAAACATTGCCTTGGGGACGATGCAGTGGTGTGATCATGTGATGACACTGTGCACATCCTCATGGTGACAACAGGAATTATCTCTGCTCAATGAAATGAATTCGCTTTTTTTGTTCAAGAAATGTAAGAAGATAACAACGCCTGTCACACGTCGCCTATCACACATCACCACCACCATAAGTGATGCCAGCAATTCATGGAATTGACACACCCATGGTCTTGGTCCAGCCAGTATCCATTATTTAAATGTAGGTAACCTACAAGAATCACTAAAGGACTTTCAATCTATAAGCATTTTTTTATGAAAAAAAATTACAGCAGGCAGAGCTAGAAGACCTTGTTTCATTTTTTAAATAACAATTTTTTTTAAATGATACTTCACGCATTAGGAAACACTATAGTTTGGTAATGCACATTTTGTGTCATGTTGATCATTAAAGGTTATGTGCTTCAAAGCCATTGACTATATCGATGGGGCACATACCCTTTGATTCGGTTATGCATTAACATTTAGGTTTCGGGGGCCTCGTGGAAGATTGAAGGGGGCCGCCAAAAAACACCCAAAGGGCCGCAGGTTGGGCACCTGGGATTTATACAGACTGACATTCATACATCAAGACCATCATTCGCACCAAGCAGAGGACTCAGGAGTAACAAAGGCTGGTCATACATGGGACGATGTTTCCGTTTGGACAACTTCAAATTATTGCCTTTTTTTTTGAAAAAAGAACAAAAAAGTGATTGTTAATGTTGGTAGTCAAAGTGGAATCGATTTGAAAAATCCACCAATGTATAGCTAGCTTAAAGTGGACCTATGACCTCACAGGGCAATTTACAGCACTCACTGCTAAAAAAAAAATGTTTCTGACAGCAGGAGGGGCGATTTTTCACATCTCCCACTGTATGTAGTCCGGCCGTGGCAGTTTTGTAAATACTGCCCACAAGGGCACCTGGGACTATATGTCACAAGTTTCCAGTCCCATTGGATTTTTAGTGTCCGTTCTATAAAATTACAGTTCCTTCGTCAAAATGAAGTATTCCTGAAGAATGGGCAGAACAGCTTCTCTTCACCAGTATGCTGGTGAAGGAAGTGCTGCCAAGGAAGTGAAGAAGGGAAGTTTTCTTTATTTTGTAGCAGTTTTCCCAGATGTAAACTGCTGAAAGATGATTATGCAAATGTAATGTAGTTGTCTTTCTTATTTCGAGTATAGAACCGCTTTAAGTGCTGTGATCTTTATAAGGGTCTACATAAAGCTCCCTGTCTATATTGCAAAGCAAAGATACCCAGTAACATGGGTCCAAAAAAGGAAAAGATTCAAAAAGTTTTATTTTAAAATATCATTAGCATGATAACATGAGGAAGAATAACCAATGAAGGCAAAACATAAAGATTAAATGTCAGCTTTACATATCAAGTACAACATACAAAACGCAAGACACGTCCACAACAGATTTCCCTTTTGACATTTTATTTCTTAACCTGTATAGAAATAAAGATGCTTCTTGTGTTTCCTGACGGAATGAATAAAACAGATATATCAGCTGTTTGTAAATGTGGGTTCATTCAACCCCTCCCTTCAGCTTTTTATGTCTCACAGAGACTCTGTTAACAAGATCCCTTCCCCCAAGTTTCCATCACGATCCATTGAGTTCCATTTACCCTGTTTAGACATTATAAGTGAACATGGCCAGACGAAATGAGAAACAGGATTGGCAGTCAGTGACACGATGCACTGGCCGGTATAAAACAGAGATGAGCAAAGCTGTTTTCGGGGGATCAGATTTGATCAGATCTATTCCAAGATTCCAAGTGTTGCGATCCTTCTCCATATCCTTCTTCCTGTCACTGTTCACTGGGTGTCATGGAAGATGAAAGGACAGTAAAAGAGATGTAACCCCAAATACTAAGATATCATATAGGCTGGAAGATGTAAAAGCAATTTCGACAGTTAATTCAAATATTTTTAACCTAAAGATTCATGTCTAGGGCTGGTCAAAAGATAAATACATTTCAACTTTGCTGATGAAAATGTCACATCACTCATTCTCATATTTAATCCTCTGGGCGGTTTGAGCTTTTTGCGCCATTTTTTATGGCACGAAAAGCCGTTTTACCCGCAATTGCGGCGGAGTACAGTGCTCCCCGCCCAGCCCTCTACACACCTCGGACGTCAAATAGATGCTGGCGGTGTGTGGAGAGGAGAGCGGCGCCCCATCCATTAACATGGAGGTCTATGGCACCGCTCCCCCCCCCCCCCCCCCCCCCCCCCCCCCCCCCTGCCCCTACGGTGTCACAGATGACGCCGAAGACACGGGGCCGGAAGGGCTCCGTGTGACAGCGGCTCTTCTACAGAGCCGCCGGCACACAGAGAGGCGGCGGTTTTGCCCGGCATGGGCACGGTTTGATCAGCGATCACACTGTGCCCGAACTGAGCTCGGGCAAACCGCTAGGGAGGTTAATAACTACAAAAATGTATAAATTCCCTACCCTATGGAATGAGTATCTATACTCATTCCATAGGGTAGGGAATTTATTAATTATTTTAGTCTTCTGGACCACTTACCCATTCATAAAGGGTTACAAATACACCAATTAAATAAAAAAAAAACACAAATAAAACTGTAAATACATTAATTATATAAGAGAAAATACTTACAATGCCCTCCACTGAAATCCATTAGGCTTATGTCCCTCAAAGGCTCGGGAGCTGGATGTACTACAGGTGCCAGCCAGGGATGAGAAGCACTGGACAGCTACATGACTGTAAATATGTTTGACATGTTGACATTTACAGTCAGGTACTTGCTGATTCCTGGCTGGCACCTGTAGTACATCAGTGCCAAAACTTTGAGGGAACATAAGCCCTGTATGGATAACAGCTGGGGACATTGTACATGTCTATTATTTAAATAGATTTGTTCAGTTTTATGTTAAGAGTTTTTTTATTTTATTTTAATTACAGTATTTTTGGCAATGTCAGACGCACCGGACCATAAGACACACCCCATATTTTTGGAGAGAAAAAAGAAACAAAAAAAAATAAATCTCAGCCACTCACATATCAAGTGAATAAACAGAATGTTCCAGCATAGGAGGCAGGACTAGAGCATGCACGTTTCACTCTGTATTCCTCCAGCCAAGCCAAAATGCCAGTGCCAGGAGGGAGGTCTTAGTTCCTTCCATGAGTGTGTCAGGGCTGAACTTTTAGCATGTGTCTATACACTAGCAGTACCCATTCTCTGAACCCACTGATCAACTTATGAAGAGACATTTTACAATCTGACAACAACATATGAGCCGCTATTGACATATGGGAGGATATATAACTCTGTGTCACAAAATGTATTAATTGTAATGCAGAATATTAATGTAAATACACAACTCATGCTATCTAATTGTAATATGTCTCTCTCCATAAGTTGATCAGTGTGGTCAGAGAATAGGTACTGATGCAGGGGCATTTTTCCATTGATTGTAATGGTAAAAATAGTTTGTTTTATGGACTAAAAACCACAGTAATGTATTTTTCTAACCCTTTAGGAATGGGTAAGAGTATTTCGGAAGACCTCTATAATCATTAAATCAAATAACTTATCACATATAAATATGTTTTTGTCAAAAAAAATTAAATTGTGACCTTGAAGTTCTCAAATTAAATGAATGTAAGGGGGGGAGGGGGTCACAATATTCGACTTAGCGGAATATGTATTCGACCAATAGCGGAACTGACCATGTCTATTCATATCCAGCCCTATCCTGTAACTTGTAAACAGTGCGCTTTTCCCTCTGTTCTAATTGTCACAGGGATATCCAATGTAAACATAGGTAGCAGTTACACACATTCTGCAGACATAGTCCACTGCTGTAACTCCCCTTCCTGAGAAAGGGCTGTGCAGCCTTTGTTGCAGAAGTTAGCTGAAGGAGTTGCACTTCAATAAATTGCACCAAAATAAAATAATAGGATTGTAAGGTAAATATAACAAAAATGTCACCCAGGTGGAGCTTACATCAACTTTAGGCGATGAGCACAAGGCCTAAAGGCGCCTCCAGTGCTCAATATCTGTATTGTACAACAAACTTCCAAACACTAGTAGCTCAGTATAAAGATTAGTGCGAGTGAAGTGTAGTCTACCATACATATTATGTCCATACATAGAAGGTAGGTCCTAATTTTTGCAGAGAAAATCCCTGCTAGCCTTAAGGTCATTTATAAATATTTGCACCTAACTGCAGTGATCACACAGTAGGAGAGATATCAGTGGCCAGAAAGACCATTAGAATTGGAGTGTAATACAGGTAATACAATGGTAAATGGGTCAGTATGAGAGCTAGGTGATAAAGTTCTTTAGGAGGAGCAGCTCATGCTAGGAGGGTATATGTAAAAGACAGATAAAAAAAAGGAAACAAGGCACACAACCTAGTGCAACAAAATGTAGGTAGTGTTCATGGTAAAGGAAAAGATAAAATATTATGCTCACCATAATGGAGGTGCAATGCAGGTTTAGCAAGGAATAGTGATCAATACAAATGACAAATGGTCAACTCCTTGTACAGAATAGTATTACAAAGCTGACCCGCTCAAACCAATGTGAATGTACAATTGGACTATACCAGGGCTTTATTGGCACCAATATTGGCAGACAAATTCATCCATTAAAAATGATTTTAAAAGTTTTGATGGATGACAACCTTGGTGCCATTGAAGCCCTGGTATAGGCCAGTTTTAATTTCTCAAGGAGTAGTGATCTCCTACAGGGAAAGCAGTTGCCATGTGTGCTGCACACCGCCCCACATGCTAATCCTGCATTGCACCTCCATTATAGTGAGAACATTACTTTATCTTCTCCTTTACCATGAACACTGCCTAACTTTGTTGCACTAGGTTGTGCTCTTTGTGAGGTTAGTCCACCTACAAGTAGTAATTAAGTTCACATTTAGTTCTTTGCAGACACTAACGTTATAGTATAATGCACATATATATATATGGCTAGTGGAGTGCTATAAATAAATAAGGCTGGGGTGCAGGCGGTGAGGTTACAAATGATTAAAGTATAACTTTGGGTGCCTAAGTTCACAATCAGAGTCATATTTTGACTACATTTATAATTTACCGAACCAACTTCTAAATTCCAGATGGATGTAAATACTGCTCTGTGGACTCTTGACAAAGAGTGTCAAGTGTGGACTCTTAAATCTTAACTTAACCTTGAGTCCCAACTTTCAGATCAGTTTGCAGGATTCTTCTTTCTTGATTAGAAAGTGCTGGCAAAGCCAGTATATGTTTAATGTGCAAGACTTTTGACTGAGCACAAACGAGTTTGCTCATCCCTAGTTTAAAAAAAGTTACTGTTATTTGAAATACCATACCCTCTCACATTTATTTTCCCTCTGGTGGTCTAGAAGATATGCCCTCCGTCCAAAGCTCTTCCCACATTCGGGACAAGAATAAGGCTTGAGTCCTGTGTGAGTCCTCTGGTGGGCCACGAGATTGGACTTGTCTGTGAAGCTTTTTCCGCATGTTGGACAAGAATAAGGCTTTTCCCCCGTGTGGATCCGTTTATGGGTGACTAGATGAGATTTCTGTGTAAACCGCTTCCCGCATATGGAACAAGGGTACGGCCTGTCGCTGTTGTGGATCCTCTCATGTGTGATCAGGTTAGATTTATGTGCAAATGTTTTTCCACACTCTGAACAGGAGACTGACTCGGAGCCCTTCTGAGCTTTCTGACGTGCATGAAGCTTCGCCCTCTGGGAAAAGCATTCATTTAGGTCGAAACATGGAGCCATGACATCCCCCCAAGAGGGGGAAGGGTCAATAATTGGACGTGAAAAATCAGGAAAGCAACCACCATGTGTGGAGGGGTCAGAGGATAGGTCCGCACTGTTAAGAATTGGATGGAAATTTGAAGCAATGGCATTGTCATCTGCAGAATCAGTAGTGACATCATCATCTTCTATTTCAACATCTGGATAACTTCCTGGACATTTTTCTGTGTTATCGCTGATGTAATGGCCATCTAAATAACAAGATATAAGAAATGGTTAAAGCAGACCAACCCTGAACATGAAATATTTATGGCAGGTCATACAGCAGGAAAATTTAAGTGCAAAACAGAATCCTAAACCGCAGCAGCAAAGGCACACAGAATGAGTCAACACTATACACTTTGGTTCACAAAAGAACATATTATCATTATAAATATAACTGTAAATCTACTCTGTGTGCTCTGCATTTCAGAACTCAGAACAGTACTTGCATCAACCATGTTAGTTGCGTTTTCCCCCCAAAAAAGCAGGAGTAAACTCTACGCGGCTGAGCATGGACAAGGAGGAGTCTGGCCATTGCAGGATGCGGAAAAGCTGCCAGAGACTGCCTGTGGCTGACACACACAGTGGAGACAACCCCTCTGCTGTGTGAGGCTTAGAGCAGGGAAGTTCCTACATTCAATGCCACATACAGAGGAGGATATTCTCCGCTGTGTGTGTCGGACACGGGCAGATTCTTGGCATGCACCTCTATATACAGCTGAGTAGAGCTGTAAATAAGGGTGCATATAATCTTGTAGTGTGTCTTATAGACCACAAAATATAGTACATCAGTTTGGAGCTCTGAGAATGCACATATCTCCAGAACAATACAGAAAGGCCAATGAGCAAGGAGTGAACATTCTCCTTTATGGTTTTATGACTGTGAATACTTTTCTCTAGCAGTGTTCTAGTAATGACTGAACAGAGAGAATCTGGAACACTTTCCTGGATTTAGCAATTTTTGCTCACCTGTGCTGATCTCTTGAGGGAATTCATCTTCTTTATCCTTTATGTGTATTTTTTCTTCATCCTTTAAGTTGTTTTCAGGGTCTGTGAATAAAGATGAGAGTGAAGCCCCCTTACTGAGATTTATGGGAGACCCCAGAGTGTGAGTGGGGGGGAGACTGGTCACATCTCTTGTCTGGTAACACACAATGACATGATGTGAGGAGAAGAGCCGGAGTGTAATAGAGACTGATGTCTCTGGACTCCCCCACTGGGCACATACTGTCCCCCCCATTACTGTCTACTGACAGAGGAGGGGAGATAGTTGTACTGACTGAACAATGAGAATCTGAGACTCTTTTCTGGAGTATATTCCTTACCTGTGCTGATCTCCGGAGGGGTTTCTTTCTTCTTACTGGGCTCATCACCCTTTACATAAGACTCATCATTATCATCTGAATCTTCCACTTTAATGACAACAAGGTCTTCACGCTACAAAAAAAAAAATTCTTCTTAAAGTATATACCTTTAATACTTTTTGGGGATATTTCTTATTTAGGCCAAACTCCCAGCAAATATAAAGAACACAACATAAATACCCCCCCCCCCCCCACGACCTATTGTATGCTGTTCCTCAATTTATTAGATTGTAAACCTGTTATAGCCTGCATAACAGGTGATAGCCTGCATCTCTGTGTTAGGTTGTGTTATCTCAATGCTTGTGGGATGTAAAGTGTATCATAATATGCTGGTGCTATATTAATAAAAGTAAATAATAATAAGAAGGCATATGCATAATGTAAATCTAGGCGATCATCCAGATTACTCTCCTTTCACACATTTTTTCTTTTCTACAGTTAGTGCTAGTACTTCCAGAAGTAAACATTTGAAGTAAGTGCATATGTCAAGTTTAGAACAGAAAACAGGATAGTAAACAGATCTCTGTCCCTTTGACAGAAAGTATGTTTTAACATACCGGATAACGGCGTTTAGTTTTACGATGTCTCCGTGTGGACTCCCGTAAATAGAGTGGACTGGCACATCTCTCTGGTGCATTGCGGTCACTGGGTCCATCTGTAGGATACACATACTAAATACAAATATACACAAAGAAGAATATGGGAGTCTCTTATGGATTTCGTTTGTGTTTCTCACCTGAGGTGATCACTGGAGAAATTTCATTTTCTTTACATGACTCCTCAACACTCACACATGGTTCTTCTGTCATATTTTTACCTTTAATATCAAACATATCTTCAGCCTACAAAAGATAGAAGTGTCAATAGATTTTAAGGTTTAACAAACAATACATCTTTAACCCAACATCGTTACAATCGTAATTGTACTCAAGTTGTCTCTGTTTTATTCACCTGATAGTCATGGGATATCTTGTTATCCTCCTGTGTGGAATCCTGGGAATATAGAGGACTTTGACATTTCTCTGGGGTATTCCGGTTACTGGATACATCTAGAGAAAATATACACACTGACTTCATTACATTGTATCTGTTTTATAGGATTAAGCCAGCCTTTCTCAAACAATGTCACTACAGAGCTGCATATGGTGTTGAGTCATTGTTCAAAACCCAACAAGAGAGCCAGTGGTTGGGGACAAGTTACACCTCTTATCTCAGATAAGCTTTTTAACTGTGGTTGTACCACGAGCAGCTGAAATCATAATTTTTAGCCCAGTAAATAATTTAAGGGTTCCACTAGGGGGGGGGGGTTGGTGAGGCTGGTTTAGTTAAATTCTCCCTATTCTTACCTCCCTAACAAAAAAATAAAAGTCTCTTACCCGGTGATGTGAGGGGCGGCTGGTCCTCCATCATGACAATGTCCTTGTAGAGATCCTTGTGTCCTTCTAAACATCCCTTTTCCTCTTTTGATAAATAGACAGAGACATCCTGGCATTTTATAGGGACCTGATAAACAACAATAATACAGTCACCATCCAGACACATCCCACGTCTGTTACTGGATAATGTTCCACAATTCCCGGCACCACTCACCTCTCCTGCCAGAAGCTCAATCATCATGGTGGTAACCTCCTGAATCTTTTTATCATTTTCACTGTCAAGCAGAAGAGAGTTTGATGTAGGCTCTACAACAGGCTGTAGGGACTTCCTCAACTTGGACGTGACAAAGCCATCAGTTAACTTGAAAGCGATATAATTCTAGATTTAAGAAATGTTAAATAGGTTATACTAACAAGAAACACAAATGTCATGCCATTTTAGAAACAAAATGATGTCCTGAAACGTTTCAGAACACTTCTTACCTCTCCGGTCAGCAAGTATATGATTTCCAGGGTGAGGTTTAATATCCTCTCAGTCATGTGACCCCGCTCCTTCTCCATCCTCAGATCAGGAACGGAACTCTACTCCTTATGAATAGGAAGAACTCCAGGCCTGCAACAGTTCAGAATGATGTAATGAATATAAATATTTTTTTAAATGAGGAGTACATTATCTACAATGTAAATGAACAGAATTCTCCTGGTGCTGATCGTAAACATCTTCACACTGAACTTCTATACACCTACTTATAAAAACTGAGCCTATTACTCATAGCTACCAATCCCCCATCTCCTCTAGTGTTTCATTCTATACTATTTCAAATCGAATTGACTCAAGGCCACAACACAAAGCCTACTCTACTACTGGAGTGGTTACATGTAATATTTACAACATATAATAAAACTATTAGTAACAGGAATGCAGCGTTAATAATAGTGCTCTATGGTAATTATAAGTGCTATAAGTCAGGCTGGATACATTTGTCCTCTCACAGTACAAACACACCAGTTCTAGGCAGCTTATTGTCTCCTCTTTGCCATCATTACTGACCGCAGAGCGGAAGTAGCGTGATCGCTTCCGGTTCTTATGCACTTCCGGTCTGGTGCGTTCCACAGCGACCGGGGATAACTCCTGGTTTCTATAGTTACGCCTAGTCGGAGAAAAGTGTGAGGCGATGGTGCCGGTGTGAGCGCGCTGCGCGCTCCCCAGTACTGTCCGAATTATGTGTGGAGAATATTTGCGGCTGTAGCAGCCCATATTATTGCGGAAAAGCTGGCATGACGTCAGCGTTTCCGCAATCATGTCACTAAATATATATATATATATATATATATATATATATATATATATATATAAAAAAACATAAACATATGCACAGCTTTGTGTGGGCTACAGACCATGACCCTGGTATTCACCAGCCAACATACATTCCTTTTTTATAAAGACAGAAAATACCACCCTCTGTGCGTGTTCTATTTATATACATTAGGAAGAAGTGCAATGTTTACTAGTACAATCACAGCTAGGTGGCATAGATCATTTCTACAAACAAAAGGAAGAAATCAAAGCTGTTTAGTATAAAAATGTTCATTTTTAGTGTTAAAATATCCTTTTTTTATTACACATTGGCATCCAAATATATGACAAATACACATCATCTCTGTTCTTTCCTGACTTCTACCCTGACATAAGAAGTTAATTAAATAACAGTGCTGTTTATACATAAATTACACCGGCCGGTGCCGAGCACACACAACTGTCACAGCTATAGTTCACAAATAATATTATAAATAGATTATTTATTCTTAAATTATTAAGCAAGAAGTAACAAGAGTACTCACATTATTGTTGTTTTAATTGGCTTTTAACCCTCTGGGCTTTCTCCCTGTGAAGCACTCCCTGCCCACCCTCCTTCCCACCATCACATCCCCGGTTTCATCGAAGACACCGGGAATGTGCTGAAAAAAAGCGACAATGCCTCCTTTAGTTGGAGGTCAAGTTAGCCCTATTCTGCTATATAAGTTTACCTTTGTTGTTTACAAACTTGGAAAATGTTATAAAAATATTGAAACAGAAAAAACTCAAAGAAAGCCATTTGGCTTGTTAACCCTCTTTTCCTACATAGTATCAAGTATTACAAGTCTATGAGAATTGTTTCCCTGCCTTTTGGTGTATTAACTTTACACAAATAAAGTATATGGAGATCCATCACTAAAGCTGGACTTTACCTGTGACAGCTGTGACAAGTTAAGTTTATTGGTACACCTGTCCAGTATTCTTGGAGATATTGGAGTGTCTGTGGGAAGTCTGTGGGTCATTTATTCAGCAGAGCCCTGGGGAGGTCAGGCACTGATGTTGGATAAGCAGGCCTGGTTTTACATTTTTGTTCTTCTCAAAGCTGTTACTTAGGGTTTAGGTCAGCATTATGTCCAGACTGGTTATGTTCTGCTTTTTTATGACTTCACTTGCTTGGTGATCTTTGACCTGTCCTTGATTCTGATATTGCTTGATGACGTAATTCCTTAGTAAAGTTGAGAACATAAGATGGATGTGACTTTGTTTCTTATACAGGAATAAGTACCTAGACTAGACTTCTACAAGTGGATGCTACACCCGCTTCCCATGTAACTGAACTTTTACTAAACAATAAAGCCCCTCATACACCTTTCAATCGCTCTGTACAATTTCCTTTTGATCTACCAACAACTATGTAGTGCAGGGTCCTCCCTGATAGAATACATAGTGATTGGGAGGTATATATCACTGCTATGTACAGGGAGTGCAGAATTATTAGGCAAATGAGTATTTTGACCACATCATCCTCTTTATGCATGTTGTCTTACTCCAAGCTGTATAGGCTCGAAAGCCTACTACCAATAAAGCATATTAGGCGACGTGCATCTCTGTAATGAGAAGGGGTGTGGTCTAATGACATCAACACCCTATATTAGGTGTGCATAATTATTAGGCAACTTCCTTTCCTTTGGCAAAATGGGTCAAAAGAAGGACTTGACAGGCTTAGAAAAGTCAAAAATAGTGAGATATCTTGCAGAGGGATGCAGCACTCTTAGAATTGCTTCTGAAGCGTGATCATCGAACAATCAAGCGTTTCATTCAAAATAGTCAACAGGGTCGCAAGAAGCGTGCAAAAAAGCGTGCAGCTGCCAAGATGCCACTTGCCACCAGTTTGGCCATATTTCAGAGCTGCAAGGTGTGCAATACTCAGAGACAGAAAGGCTGAAAGACGACCAACACTTAACAAGAAACACAAGCTGAAACGTCAAGACTGGGCCAAGAAATATCTCAAGACTGATTTTTCTAAGGTTTTATGGACTGATGAAATGAGAGTGAGTCTTGATGGGCCAGATGGATGGGCACGTGGCTGGAGAGGCAAAAAGCAGAGAGCTCCAGTCTGACTCAGACGCCAGCAAGGTGGAGGTGGAGTACTGGTTTGGAC
>CM070037.1:8866641-8887980 GCA_036250615.1 Ptychadena robeensis | reverse complement strand
GGACAAACTTACAAAATCAGTGAGGGGTCAAATAATTATTTCCTCCACTGTATATGCGAGTTCTGATATCCAGACACCCTGGAACCTCTTTTTGGTGTAATTTTCTATTATAAAAAGAGATAATAGTGATGCCATGTGACCTGCTAGAATCCTCCTCACCTCTCCGGTCAGGTCTGTGTATTATTAATAGAGATAAGAGTGATGTCATGTGACCTCCCAGAATCCTCCTCACCTCTCCGGTCAGCAAGTAGATGATCTCCAGAGTGAGCTGTAGTATTCTTTCTGTGATGTGACTCCAATCCTTTCCCATGCTCAGCCTTGAGACTTTTCCTGGATTGTTCAGTTCCAAAACCATGATGCACCTCTGCAATGTAGAACAATTGACACAGACCATAAGGACCATTTCTGTGTCCAGCTAGCTGAGTAACTATATCATCATAACATATTCTTAAGGTTTACATCATGTATCATATTCTATATCATCAGAACTGATGCTATACAGTTGTATGGTTACTGAGCTGATCCGTTATACAAGTAACAGTCAACTTTGCTTCCTAAGTATAATACATGCAGATATAATCTATCGTATTGCTGTATAATAAAATAAATCCCAGTAATAATGATAATAACACACGTCATACAATGTCAGCTGTAACCAGCTTTCTGACTCCACTTCGTCATCATTATTCTCCCTCAGCACCGGAAACGCTCTCTCTCACTCTCTCTCTCACACACTTCCGCCCTTTGGTTCCAAAACTTCCGGTATGTGCGTTCCACGGCCGCAAAGGCGCTTCCTGGTTGCCATAGTAACCACTGCACATCCACCACACCAAATGTGTTCCAGTCCGAAGCCGCCTGCATAATCTAAGTTTATAATAGGAAACAAATGTGTCCTCACTTTAAAGCACATGCGGCCATTTTATTGTAGTCCACACAATAAATAAGAAATCATTGCAATTTCTAATTGATTACCATAAAGTATTAGCAACAATAAGTTTGAGTAGCCTTGTTTTGATATGACCATTGTCATGAAAACATATACCATTGTCATGAAAACATATGGAGGTGACAGCTAACAGTGGCAAGTAAGGGGGAAATAATAATGATATCATTGTATTTGCATTGTATTGTATTCTAACTCTTTTATAACAGTACCTACTCATCCTTCTCTACTGAGACGTTTATCTCTTGTAACAGTTTCGATATTTATCTAGATCAGGTATGGGCAACATCATGTCCCCTCTTTTACTTACGACAAAAAAGTCTGTAGTGGTATGGAGAAGGCTTGCAGGGATCCAGGGAGCCACAACAAGGAGGCTTAAGAGCCACAGGTTGTAGACCCCTGATCAAGACTCATATCCCCATCCTCTGTGTAAATGGAGAGGTAGGATGTTGAGAACTACAGGGATTTTGCACATTAAGGGGAAAGGGACAGAATTTCATTGAAATAAAATGAGAACTCTGAAGTCTACTTGCCATGCTTTGTTTGATGTTATCACCTTTTATATTATAGCAAAACACAGAACTCCCAGCTACAGGAAGACCAATTTTTTGAGATACTTTACTCAAGACTCATCAAGCTTTAGAAACAATAATTCATATTTTTTACAGTTCCAGAAGGATCCCTTGCACTTCGGCACAATTTACTTTAAACTGGTGAGTTTTTTTTACAATTGGCTCACCAACTAAGCCAGTTCTGGATAAAAGATGGCTCAGGGATTCTGACTAAATTGTAAATGTGCAAGTACGTGTGTTTTAGATTTTTTTTGTTTCTTTCAAATTCAAATGTGATAAGTTTAATAATAATACAGATAGAAGATGGAAGACATCTTTGTACATATGGAAGATGGAATAGTTACTCTAGCCACATTGAGCAGGTGTATAAGTACCATATTATGTGGTCGATAACATGCTCTCCTTTATACAGAGGTAAGTGCTTTAATGTCACAGCTCTATATTAGAGCGGACCAGTGGGATGATCCATTGTCTGTCTGCAGATCTATATATTAGCTGAAGCTTCACTCAGCTTTGTACAGGGAAAGATCTGCCCGCTATGGATTTGTCCACTATGGGCAATCATAGCATTACATAGTAGTCCACCGAGATTCCACTCGCCCTTCACCTCCTACACATCCCTAGGGTCATTGATGATGTCAGGAATGTGCTGGAAAAAAGTCAGCGCCACCTCTATAACATGAAGTGTAATGGAGAGCGATTGGGGAACACATAAGAAATTTGGTAAGGCCTTTTCACACTGAATTCGATGCAGCTGCAGAGTGATCTCTGGTCATAACGGACACTCTAGAGCGAACGCTACTTCCTCCACTTAGGTCTTCTCCCCACTTAGGAGTTTACCCGCGCTCATCCCCACTGCCACAGGCAGTTGCATCCGCACCCAATATCCAAAAGCGCCCATAGACATGAATGGACGCGTTAAAAAATTGCATTTCAATGACTTGAGACACAATTTTTAATGTGTCCCCATTCATTCTCTATGGGCGGGATCAGGGGCAATCGGGTGCGGCCGAAAAGCACTTCTGATTGCACCCAAAATAAACGTGAGCGTTTTTAGGATGTGATTAGGATCGCGGGAGATCGCTCAAGTGGGGACATAGCCTAACTGTGAAATCCTCGCAGATTTCAGTGTGCTGCACTTGCATCTCCCATAAAAGTGTATAGGAGATGCTTGCACTGCACCTGAAAAAGTGAGTTTTCGGTAACATGCGACATTCCGCGTTAATGGAAGCGCTGGGCTAGTGTGAAAATTATGGAAACACTGTGTTGCTGTACTGTACTGCACCTTAGCTGCAGCAGGCTAGTGTGAAAAAGACTGTAAATGAAGATAAGAAGATTCTGGGCATATAATCATCATACAATGTCCCTTAGCAGTGTACTAGTAGCAGCTTCCAGACATAGACAGCTTCCAGTGAGGTTCCTGCATCTCAGCTGTCAGAGTTGGTCTACATGAACATGGCTTCCTCCCTCCTATACCAGATACTCTGCACGTGGAGCGTTGCCTGGTAACCCTGGAACGCAAACACAGGAAGTGATGAACTACGACCGGAAGTTGGACATCTGTTTCCTGTTATGGCTGATGATGTTTGTCGGCTGGTCAGTGATTTGATATTATTTCGGGGTGGCTCCTGAATGGGGTCCAATAATGATTAAAGTGAGTGGAAAAGAATCCAAGGGAAATCAAAATAGATGCAGATAGGAAGAGAATTCGAAGCCTAAAGGATGGGAAACGGGGTAAAGACAGGGGCTGCTGGGGTCCATTCATGAGGAAGGAAGATGTAAGGGTGAGAGGCAATGATTAGAACATTGGGGAGGGGGAGGGGTATACGTGAGAGGCACCAATAGGAAGGAGGAGGAGGGTATAAGTAAGAGTAAATATAACTGTGGGGTGAGGGATATAGAAAGGCAGTGATATGAAGGGAGTGAGCCATAAGAAAAAAGGTTATTAGGAATTTAGAGAGATGGAGATAAGCAAAAAAAATTGGGGAAAAGGCTTTGAGAGGGAGGAAAGAAGGAAAGTGAGGGGGATAAGAAATCATGTTTAGAAAAGTACATTTCTGTTTTTTCTCTTTCTGAAATGGATCAGAGGATCTCAAATAAAAACAAAGTTAACTTTAAATTTATATAACATAGTTTTAAAATGTAATGATTTCTAATCTGCTCTGTGTGTTCACCCCTACAGACTATTTATCTTGGCTGGTCCCTCCTAGGAGGGGTAGTCTGGCTCTAGGCTCATTAATGAGGATGAAGAATGAGTTCTATGACTGAAAGTATATTGGACCTGACTCTGGAGATCATCTACCTGCTGACTGGAGAGGTGAGGGGGATTTTGGGAGGTCACATGACATCACTATTATCTGTATTAGTAATACACAGACCTGACTAGATAAGCGAGGAGGATTGTGGGTAAATGATCAGTTATATCGCTGAAATCGTTTTTTAGAGTAAACAGGATACTTTAGAATGTGAAGAAAAATATGAAGGTTATTTTGTGCATTATATGCTAGAACTATGGGCCTCTGAAGAATTTCAGCAATCCTGCTCTGACACCTAATAGAAACACAGACAAGGAGATTCTAGAAGTCGCCCAGAAGATCACTGAGCTGCTGACAGGAGAGGTGAGTGTTGCCGGGAATTGTGAGACATTATCTAGTAACAGACATGGGATGTGTCTGGATGGTGACTATATCATTGTGTGTGTCAGGTTCCTATAAGGTGTCAGGATGTCTCTGTCTATTTCTCCATGGAGGAGTGGGAGTATTTAGAAGGACACAAGGATCTCTACAGGGACATTGTGATGATGGAGGATCAGCCGCCCCTCACATCACCGGGTAAGAGGAGCCTTTATTGTAAAGGAGAGAGCAGTATGGAGGGTCCCCCTAGATACACACATCCTCTGATATAAACACATAGACACAATGTCATCAGTCAGTGTGTGTGTGTTTCCTACAGATGGATCCAGTAACAGAAATACTCCAGAGAGATGTCACCGTCCTCTGTATTATCAGGACTCCACACAGAATCATCAGGTGATCTCAGAGGATGATAATGTAAGAGCTAGTTATTTAAAAAAAATTAAATATGGCTTGTTCTAGTCCTAGAATAGCACTAGAACCTCTGTTAGTAAAACTCTTATATTGTTCAGGATGAGCGGCTGATTCATGTTAAAGTTGAGATCACAGAGAGAGAAGAAAAGTATTCGCAGACTGATGTGCATAAGGAAGTTCCTACAGATGGAAGCAGTTTAGAAAATATCCCAGAGAGATGTCTCCATCCTCTGTATTCTGAAAATTGGACACATGATGATCGAGAGTTTCCTCAGCATGATCAAGAGTTTCCTCAGAATGACCAGGTAAATCCATGTGATCATCTTACATAGCTATAGGAGTAGGTGCATAGTCTCAGAAGTAGAGGAGTATAGCAATTTTTTTTATTAAAGCTGTTCTATACTATTCTATAAAAAAAAACACATACAATACATTGACATAATATTCCAGTTTATACCTGGGAAAACTGCTACACAAAAAAAGGTACTTACCTTCCTCACTTTCCTCATAGTCCTGTCACCAGCATGTTTAGTATTGGCGAAGAGAAGCTGGGTTCCGTCCATTTTTCAGGAATACTTTATTTTGATGATGGAGCTGTAATTTTACAAAATGGCCGCTAGATGGAGCTGCTTTAATTATATTACATCGCACAGACTTCCATCAAAATCCCACGAGACTGGTCACTTGTGACACATCTGTCCCTTGTGGTGAGTATTAACAAAACACTGCTGCAGCGGGATGTTACACAATGGGAGGGACGATCCTGGAAAAATCTCCCCTCCTGCTGTCGGAAATATTTTTTTTATTATCAAGCAGTGATTGCCCTAATTATCCGCAGTGCTGCTGCCAATAATCTAATGAGATGGTAGGTCTGCTTTATATAAAATTTGTCTATCTGTGGCCTGATAAATGTAAAATGTAAGATTATTTTTTACAGTTTTTTCCCCAAGAACAGGACAGGCTCTGACTTTTTTGCTCCAAAAGATGCATTAGGGCTTATTTTCAGGCCATGTCTATTTTTTCTATGAACAACAATCTACATTTGTTCCTGAACAATAATACAACAAAAATACACATTTATTGTATGCTAGTCGTGTGATATCACATTGTGAAATATAATTTTAACTCTCCAAACACAATTGTTGTCGGATCTCTTGCGGTTCCAGCTTGTTGTGGGTCTAGTGAGATTCTTTTGGGGGTGTCTGCTTTCCTTAGTGAAGAGCCTATTTGTCCTTCTGAATTCTATTGCCAATTGATTCTACTTTGTATTACAGGTGTAGCTGCATGGGCAAAATTTAGATTGACCTTTTTAAAAAAAACTATAACTTATTTTTGGAGTATACTCTGTATATGTGCAATATTTCCCTATTATGCCCAATTGTTCCCTATTTCACCAGGATGATGACATGATTGTTGTTAAAGTAGAGGATCTAAATGATGAAGAGGCCTATGGGAGGTATGATGGTCAGAAGGAGGAGGAAATCCCTGCTTACATTAGTACTGGTGAGTAGTATATAAATAGAGTACATGTGTGTAGAATAGTAAAAGTAGCATAGGCAATTTTTGCATTAGCAAAATATGGCAAATTTGTCGCCTAATATTCGCAATAAATCTGGGAATTCGCAATCATCTCACTAGTCACTAATACCTTCATCTCACTAGTCACTATTACCTTCATTGTGCAAATCAGCACTTGTACATGCGCATATTGTGAATGCAATGCAAAGTACTTTCCCCAGATTACCTCCATTATCCAAATATAACCTACACTGACAGCCTATCTCTAACCATCTGTATTATATATATATATAAGCGAACTAACTAATGGAATCGAATAAGGAACAGCAAATGACTTAGCAAAGCACAAATCACAGCAGTCACTCTCCTCTCTCTCCCAGAACTGCACAGCACAGCAGAAAATGTCTCCTGGGGAGTCTCTTATATAGTAAGGGGTAGGCTACTTTCCTATTGGTTGCTAGGGCTGTTGCTAAGCTCAGACAAAGACCCACAAGCAACATGGATAGAGGGATCATGGGTACTGATAAAAAAATCTAAAATATTTATGATTATGAAGATATAGTACTATACTCTAGATATTTGCATATTCTCAAAGCGACAATATTCACAATCAGAATTTGCGATTAAAATATTCGTGAGTAAGACTAGTGTAGAAACCCCACCCATTATCAGTGTACAGACCCCACTTACACTCTGTCTGTGCATAGATCTCACCACCCTCATTGTCAGTGTACAGAGCACTCCGACCCTTAGTGCCAGCATAGCAACAGAATAATAACATAAATTTCCAGCGCCTACACTAGCTCAATATTCAAAAATACACAAGTACCCACTTTGAAGATAGTACGATAGATTTGTTGGCCCCATTCTAAAAATGCTAGAGATAACAAGCATTCAGCATGTAAACATTTGAAAATTGCATTTTCTAGAGGTTCCTGTAATAAGTAAACTAATGGGGGTTGTTAACATTCACATGTTTTTACCTTTAATGTTTGAACCTTCCCACTTACCTTAACATTACCTTAACCCATATTTATTCCTTTTAGATGGAAGATACAGCAGGGTCAAAAGTCGAAAAATCTTTAAAAGCTGTGAAACACAAGACAGGTTCATGAAAGGTTCTTCAGAACTTATTCGTGGCATTCCGTCCTCTAGTCACCTTACACATGGAGATTATTTGTATAAAACGCTACCATATATTTATCATAGCCAAGAAGGGGAATGCTTTTCATGTCAAAGGATACCAACCGGTAAAGACTCCCATTCATGTTTGGCAGAAGAGGAAGATCTTTCCCAAAAGTCATGTCAAGGTCATGTTTTGGAAGTAGAAGTGAAGCCATATGCATGCTCTGTGTGTGGAAAGTCTTTTAGGGTTAAGTCAGTCCTCATCCGACACGAAAAGGTCCACACAGGGGAGAAGCCATATGACTGTTCCCAGTGCGGAAAAAGTTTTGCACAGAAGTCTGACCTTGCAGAGCATGAACGAATCCATACAGGAGAAAGGCCATATCCTTGTACTGAATGTGGCAAGTGCTTTGCCAAGAAAACCAATCTCGCCCGGCATTTGAGAATGCATTTAGGAGTGAAGCCCTATGCCTGCACCGCGTGTGGAAAGGCTTTCACCCAAAAGGCTGCTCTCGATGAACATGCAAGGATACACACCGGGGAGAAACCATACGCCTGCTCGCACTGCACCAAGTGCTTCGCTCAGAAGTCGGCATTTGCGGAACACCAGAGAGTTCACACAGGAGAGAGACCTTACGCATGTGCTGAATGCAGGAAATGCTTCACTCAGGGCTCTGCCCTAGCCAAACATCAGAGGGTGCACCAAAAGCAGAAACCACGCCCATGTCCTCAGTGTGGAAAGTCGTTTCCTTCAGAGTTCCTTCTTGCTTTACATGAGCGAGTCCACCAAGCTAATTACCAGTGATTAGCAGAGAGGGGTGGTGCCCATTTTGGACTTAAGGTCGAACTGATAGAGTAAAACCTATAGTGACCACTTGTGCCGCATGCAACTAAAAAAAACACTTAAAAGAGGTGAGGACATTCTCTGTACAGCTGCCTCCATTGGTTCTCATCCAGAAGCACTTTTATCTGAAACACTAAGACTGCTGTGTTTCATCATTTAAGCATTTCTGTAGTTGCTGCTTCCTGACGTCTGACTTTTCATAATAAAAAAATACAAATATGTGTAACATACAAGAAACACCAATAATATTTATAGCAAATAAAATTATAACCTGTTCCTATCCTGCCATAAACAACAATTTAGGACTCTTTGTTCTGCTCAATTGTGATTGCCATCTGTCCTACCTTTTATGGGGCCATGATGCACTGACAATGCACTGATCATCCTCAGCACAGAGGGAATTTTATAGACACCTATGGGGTCTTTGCCTACACCCACACGCTCATATATCTGGGCTCAGAGGAAAGTTTCTGTACACCACTGGGGTATTGGGTGCAACCCAGAAGTAATAGGGTTTGTACTGGCTGTACAGAAGTCTATGCTTTAAAGCGTCATTAACACTTTCTGCCACAAGAGGGCACTGTATAACACTACTGGTAGAGAAGTGTTATGCACTCCCCTCTCATTTATTTTCTTTTTATTGGACACTGCACATAACTTCTCATGATTTTTTTACACCAATCTTAAACAAGGAACCGTGACTCTAAATGTAATTTGTCTTTTATAACACATTTTGCTATTTGATTTTAATGGTATTTATCATCTAAGTGTCTCCCTTGTAATTGTAAAACATTTAATTATTAAAACAGAATAAGTTGGCAATTCCGTGGTCCTGGAACCACTTCATCTCGAGCTTCAGCACAGATCATAGGCTACATATACAATTGTATTCAAATGTCTGAGTGCCCTGATAAGATGCCATTTTGATATTGTATGTATTTAGCATGACCCTGTTATATTTTCCAGGAAGTGGCGTCACAAGGTGTAAACAATGGACCACACCTGTGTAATATGTACAGAAATAGACATTTGAGTTCTTTATCAGAACAAAATAAAGATACAGTCATGTTGTCTTGTATAAAATTATGTAATCGGATCGATGATCCGCCTTGTTGCCTGACCTTCACAGGTTACAGCAGTTGGGGTTCAGTTGTTCATGTGGGCATCATGGCAGTTACAGGCTTCCTATAAATCTGAAGCTGCTGATGCATATGCATGCTGTCATTGTCCAATGGCATTTTTTTGCCAGAGCATACATTGCAAAGTTCCAAGGTGTCCACAACTGCAAGCATTATCTTCTGCCAGCTGCGGAAGATTACCCAACATGCCCTGCTGTCTATTTTGTCGTACATACACACACTCTGCCTTTACACACACGCACACATTACTTGCACCTACACACATGAATTAGATACACTCACTTTTGAAGCTTCCTCCACATTCCTTGCAGTCCTACTTCCTGTGTGTCCCTCACTCAGCCATCCGATTGGCTAGCAGTGGTAGGGTGGGGGCATTTCACTAAAGTTGAGGGAAAGCAGACAGCTCAGAGAGTTGATAGTCTGCAGTTCTCTTCTTTACCCTCTATCTGTCTCTGCTGATAGTCTTACTGGAGCAGCTCCAGCAAATCTCCCTTGAACTAACTACAGTTCACAGATTTCCTGGATAATTTCAATACAGGAGGGGATAAGAAAGCGCTCTACAAGGTGTTACTTTTCTGGCCAAAATGGGAAGGTTGTCTCTTACCAGTTGTTCTTCCTTAGGCTGTTTTCCATGGTGTCACAGGCTGCAACAATACCCCCTGCGTTAATCACATACTGTGACGGGGATGCCGATGCAGCCCATCAATGTACATGCCTACCGCACGGGCTGTTACCACGGTGTTGAGCCGCTGAAGGTGCTGCGGAAGGCGTGTATATGGATGGGCTGCGTAGACACCCCCATCAAGGTAAGGCGTATCGGCTCAGCCCATAACAACTTGGAGACCTACCAACGTGCTTCAACTTGCCCCATCTATCCATCATAATTTTGTTCTTGCCAATCAGTCAGATCTTCAGTTGCCCATTTTTCCTGCTACTAAAGCCCCCCATCACCTTAAGATTTCTCCATACAACTTCCATCAGATCTACCAACAACTATGTAGTATAGGGGCCTCCCTGATAGACTACATAGTGATTGGAAGGTGTAGAAAGGTCCTCATATTACATGGTTTTGGTAGAAGAAAAGTTGATTGTACAGAAATTGCATGGTAATTGTATGTGGTGTATGGGGGGCTTTACATATCACCTAAAAGACAGGACTGTTCACTTGTTAATAATATCCACCACTTGACATGTACCACTGTACATATGATTCTAATTTTATTAAAAGAACAAGTTTCCAGTTGGATTACCTCAGAAACATTATTTCTGATAGCACCCACAAGTCCTCTGTTGTATTAAAGGTCTCCATTAGTGATGGCTGAACACCGGCCACGTCCGTTCGCGAATGGGCAGATCAGACTTTTGGAAAAGTCCAATGTCCGCCTGTTGATGTTGAACTGATAATCTAATTCAGTAAAAATAATGGAAGTGACGTCCAGTATTTGGAATGCACAGTTCCGAATTCCAACTTTTTTCCATATTAGAGACCGGAGTCTAGTGATTGAGCCACACAAGTTTGTGTGCATGTAATGCATGTAATGTAATGTTCTAATGTAAACCTTAACACTACATCTACACTCAATGGGTGTCCTGGTGGACATGTTGTGATCTCAGATACACAGCATAATGTAAACAACAGTAAACAGGGAAACAGAGTGGCTCGGAACTCTCTATCCTTCGTGAGACAATGATGACAGTTTTTTTGAATCTGATACACTAACCACACTTTGTGTATAAGTATATTTGTAGAGGCTGCACCGACCAGCTCAATATCCACTACCATCATCTGTGGACCAGTTGCTCCTCCTCTGGTTCTCCAGTCAGTCAGTAACTATTGTAGTTGTACATGGAAAGGCAGGTATAGGATAAAGAGAATGACAATCCATCTACCTCACACTTCTGCTCACCTATTATTATTATCTATTATTTATATAGTGCCAACATTTTACACCGTGCTGAAAATAAATAAGAGATGCCACACAAGATAACACACAGGTACAGGTTACCTCACAGGGGTCATCAGCGGCAATATACAATGTTCATAATTATAGCCTCCTGGCTAAACAAACAAAGCTGGCTCTGACTGATCCAAGAGACTGTCTCACACACACCAGCCCCTGACACGAGCACCAGGTGCTCTAATGGGATCCTGAGCCTCAGGAAAATACTGGACCAGGAATTGGGAATCTGCCCCACCCTGCTCTGTCAGATTCCCAGTACAACCAGCCCCGGAACAGAATCAAGAAAAAACAGCAAAGGAACATAGGAGTTCCTCGCAAATAAAAGCAGTGCTGGTTCTACCTTTAGAATGGAAATTGTAGATATCATGGTCCAACATATCTCCCATGCAGCACTCTGCCCACTGACACAGGTGATATTGGGGTCACTGTGTCACAATGACCAAACGCGTGGAACATGCATGAAAAACTCAACAATGCTAGGGGCGTGAATTTTCACACTATAAACACTGCAACACATATTAGTAATAATGCTAACACATGTTACAGTGGTATTGTAAATGTTTCACTTACTTGCCGTTTCCCATATTTGCTGTCGCTATGTCCCTAGGCCAGTTTGGTCACCTTAGCTCCTCTCTGCTTCACTCCCCTCTACATGTTAACTTTAATGGAGTCCATACTTTGCCATGAGGGAGATGCAGCTGCATGATGATCTCTTTGATATGAGGAAGCCATTTTGAATGTGCCTAGTGCTGTGCTGCCTTCTGCTGGTTCACTTCAATGTTGTCCACACATTGTTGGAATAAACAACTGGAGTGGAGCTGTAGTGTGGCTTATAAAGATTTACCCTCTCTCTCATCACAGACCAAAGCCCCTTTAAAATGTTTTTGTGTGTTCAAACTGCCTACCCTAAGTCAGGACACTTCCCACCTCCACAAATAATTTAAATGAGCGTTAATAAAAATATCCCAGGGCACCAGTACACTATATAATGTATATCAATTTTACTTTGAAAGGTGTTTCAATACACTCAGGAAAAGCCATTTAAATACACTTAATGATCAGTGCAACACAGGAAAGGAAGTGAGTGAATGGGTCCAATGATGTTTTTCAATTCTCCTTGCTTTCCCTTGCCTTTTTAGTCACAAAACACACAGACAACACACATTTGATCATGTAGGACAGTGATGGCGAACCTTTTAGAGACCGAGTGCCCAAACGGAAAGCCAAAACCCAATTTTTGATCTCAAAGTCCCAGCATGGCAATTTAACCTGAATTACACACACAAAACATGTAAACACATACACTCTATGATAAGATAGAATAGGAGAGGAACTGTGTGCAATCAGAAGAGAGAGGACGAGTACCAACAGCATTAAGGGGTAAAAGGCTGCAGTTCTTTCCTCTGTGCGTGCTGACAGCTCGCATTCCCACAGAGAGGGCTCTGTCACCATCACTGATCTAGGATGTCCAGATTCCGTTGAATGGGATCCCTGCTGCTCCCATTCAAGCCTTTTCACAAAGTTATTGAGGCAGGTCAATTTTGACCTAGTCCAAAGAATACAAGTGAAATGCTGTTCTAGTGACTGGCCTCATGTGGTCATGGAACATAGAAAGAGGGACTTCATCTGTGAAGCTGTTCATGAGAGACCAGATATAGTTTCCTGGAAAAACACTTGCCACATTCAGTGCAAGAGAAAGGTTTCTCTCCAGTGTGAGTTCTCTGGTGGGTGACAAGGTTGGATTTCTGTTTAAAGCATTTCCCGCACACTGCACAGGAATAAGGCATTTCACCAGTGTGGTTTCGTTGATGCTTAACCAAAACGGACTTATAGGCAAAGCCTTTTCCACATTGAGGACACAAATATGGTTTTTCTCCCGTGTGTACCCTTTCATGCCTCACAAGGGCAGACTTCTCTGTGAAACATTTCCCACACTAAGAGCATGAATACGGCTTCTCCCCTGTGTGAACCCTTTGATGCTTGACTACATCAGACTTCTGAGTAAAGCACCTTCCACACAGTGAACATGAATAAGGTTTTTCCCCTGTGTGAGTCCTTTGGTGGATCGCCAGATGTGCCTTCTGCTTAAAAGACTTCCCGCACTGGGAACAGGAAAACGGATGGTCACCAGAGTGAATCCTCTCATGCTGTAAAAGGTTTGCTTTGTCAGTGAAACATTTCCCACATAGAGGGCATGAAAAGGGCTTCTCTCCTGTGTGGATTCGTTGGTGGGTGACAAGGTGGGATTTTTGGACAAAAACCTTCCCACATTCAGAGCAGGAATAAGGATGCACACCTGTCTGTGTGGTCTGGTGAGAAATAAGCTTCATGCCTGAAGATAAACCCTTGTCATAAGCTGAATGTGAGAATGCAGGTCCAATACTTTGTGCGTTGGTGTGGGTAATAGGGTGCGACTGCTCACTTAAAAACACCACACGAGTAGATGGGTCATAAGGAAGCTCTGCGTTATGAAGAGCCTGTTGGAGAGCTGGAATAATGAGATTCTCTCCTGATGCATCTACTTGATTTGTTCTACCATCTAGATAGGCAAAAGGAGGTTTATCTGCTTGATCTCCCTTGTGACTTCCATCTAGAGCATAAAATAAATGCAAAAGACAATATATTTTAGAGGTTGATGGTTTACAGATTGTTTTAGTGACTAAACAAGGAGAATCTGGGACTTTTCTCTGGATTTATTACTCACCTGGGCTGATCTCTGGAGGCATTTCCTCCTCCTCACATGGCTTATCACCCCTCACATACAGCTCTTCATCTTCAACTTTAATAACAATGAGATCCTCCCCCTAAAAAAATAATTTGGAATATTAATGGATTTGAGTATTATCAGAACCTTAATGCAGACACAGATATTAATTATGGAGATGGAATCATTCTTAGAGGACATTGAGTTACCCAAATTGGATGAAGAAAAAGCAGATCTTACTCTGGCTATTATAGAGGAGATGAGGAGTATAGACTCAGTGAAAAGCCAACAAATGTCCTGGTCTGGATGGTCTGATTAGTGAGTTCTATAAAAAGTTTAAGGAATTGTTAGCTGTGGACTTGGACCAGGCATATAATGTCATTTTTACATCTCAGAAACTTAGAGAAAAGGGAATTTAAAAGACTTGAATCTTATAGTTTGCAATTTAGTGATGTTGTTTGTTTCCCAAACCTGATAACCCTCAAAGATCTCCAGATCATCCTGTGTGTAGTTCTGGGAATACAGAAGATTGGGACATCTCTCTGGGATCTTTCCATCACTGGATCCATCTGTAGGAAACACACACACTGACTGATTACATTGTGTTTATCAGATTATGGGGGGTCTAGAGGGACCCTCCATACTGCTCTTTCCTTTACAATAAAGTCTCCTCTTACCCAGTGATGTGAGGGGCGGCTGATCCTCCATCATGACAATGTCCTTGTAGAGATCCTTGTGTCCTTCTAAATACTCCCACTCCTCCATGGAGAAATAGACAGAGACATCCTGACACCTTATAGGAACCTGACACACACAATGATACAGTCACCATCCAGACCCATCATGCATCTGTTACTGGATAATGTCCCACAATTCCCGGCACCACTTACCTCTCCGGTCAGCAGCTCAATCATCTTTTGGGCGATTTGGAAAATTTTCTTATCGCTCTCTTTCTCAGACGTTTTGGACTCAAGGAAAAAAGGTGTTGACTTTGTCCTAAAGATTGGGGTTCTGCTCCATACCTCAAACTCAGAAGCAAAGGTATCATTAATACAAGTTCCTTTTTGATTGAATTTTTTCAAAGGTCCATATTCCTTGAAAAAACAAGAACAAAGCAGTTAATTCGTGCATAGATTTCAGCATCCCTCACATCTCTGTTTACACTGTAGTTTAGAGATTTTACATGCTGCTATTCTACCTTACTCTAAATCCTACTCAGCACTTTGGTCAATTCTGTATAGTATTAAAAGAGAAACAAGTGATTAAACTGGGGGACCAATCCAACATCCTGTTTTAGTCCTATAACTTTGTCTCCAAAAATACATTTATTATTGGTTATTACACCCATTGCTGATTGTTCTTATGATTCCTATATGCTGTTCACAATACTATATTATCAACTATGATCAGGTCTGTGTGTTATTAATAGAGATAAGAGTGATGTCATGTGACCTCTTAGAATCCTCCTCACCTCTCCGGTCAGGTCTGTGTATGGCCAATAGAAATAATAGGGATGTCATGTGACCTTCCAGAATCCTTCTTACCTCTCCAGTCAGCAGGTAGATGATCTCCAGGGTGAGATGTAATATTCTGCTCTCTTTGTCCATCTTCATGTCTGGATCTGGGAATGAACTCTGCTCCTTAGAGGAATGATTTACCATAGTGAGATAAATCTGAGATCACAGCTGGTCTAAAGGAAACAATTAATAAATATACAGAATAACTGATCTGTAAAGATAAAATAACATTGATTTAAAGTGAATGTCCACCCCAGCTTGGAATCCGGAATCGGATGTTTTGTATTATGTTTAGAGGCCAAAAAGCAAGTTGTGGGTGTCCATATTATCCCTGGACCCCAAATAGGATTCTTAATGGTTACATTCACATCCTACCGGGGTATTCTCTATCTGCTGTCCTGCCTCCTTGTCACTGGTGGAGTTCACTGACACAGTCTGGTTATAAGACCAATCCTTCACCCTAAATATTATAATTAAGAAAGGATCTGGATTTATAATGTGGTCCCCCACAGGTTAGTGTCAGTGTACAGAGAATATCAGTGCATGCTCCCTCTCTATATTACACCTGATAACCCCAAAAAACTGCTCCCCATTTCCACAAATATCCTTGTATAACAGGGGTAAAAAGTAAACTTCCGGCCTGTGGTTAATGAACATCCGCCTTGTGCGTTCCACTGTTTCCACGTTACTTCCTAAACTCGCTAATGGCAACAAATTTCTTCCGTGGAACGCGATACGGCTATTGAAAACACCCTTTTTATTTTAGCCATGTGTTATTAAATCTGATACTCTGACGTCTTATTTGTAAGCAGAAATGCAAGTTATTGACATGAGTAAGTAACGCTGTGTCTTCATTAAGGGAACACGGCGGCCATTTTCTTGTAGTCTCGTGTAAAACTAACTATACGATTCGTAACTGTTTTCTCTTTGTATGGAGCAAAATCAGATTATTGGTGTCTACGAAGTGCTCTGCCTTTTGTTCTGGATTAAAACTGTTGATAGCAAATACAAGAATTGGGGTTTTGTGTTCGGGTAAGTAGTTGCCATTTTATTGTAGCCTATAGAGGGAGAAAGCTCGCTCAATTATTTACATTCTTCTTTTGTGCTGCAGCTGGTGACTGGAGTGGAGAAGGTGATGGGTTATTGGTCTTTCTGGGTTCAGTATCACCTACATGATATTTTCTTACATACAGGGGAGGTGGCTGTAAATAAGATAGAAGGTTATGGCATGTTTAATTATTTTATTTGGGTGTGGTTGCCCTGTGACACAGAAACCATCAGTGGGGGTGGGGCTTGGCAGGAAGGAGGATGTCTTTAATTAGTGTTGGGCTTGGAAGGAGGGAGGATGCCTTAAATTAGTGTGACCGGCAGCCTGTGCAACAAAAGTTTTTGGATGGATAATTTTGTAGTGGTCCTTGGGTATTTAGCCTTAATTTGCAAGTGTACTCTAAACAGAGTGCAAAGCATATTGTCTGTCCCCGCCCCTGAGAAATGTACGCCCTTGAGGAGTCTACACTGTATTGTTCTCAGCTCAGGCTTCTGGGATCAGTTTTTAGCCCTCTCTATCCTTCATTATCTCAGACAATAAAACAAAGTGACAGGCTAACCATGGTCTTTTAAATGTACAAATCATGTAAAGAAACTCCTTAGGGGCGAAGCCTGAAACAAATTAGAGTTTCGTTGCGATAAAAGCATGAACTGAAATGAGCATGTGCATTTATGTTTATGTTTTTGTTTGTATTTGTTTATTTGCTGTTACAACTAAAAGAGTCTTAAGAAAGGTGATACATACAGTAAGAAGCGTCCTCAAGAGATCATCCAATCATGGAAAAGGAGCGGAGTCACTCGACAGAGCAAATATTAGACCTCACGCTGGAGATCATCTATCTTCTAACTGGAGAGGTGAGGTTGCATGACATCATGTTTATTATAACTGTTCATTGTTAGTTATTCCTGAGTTTAGGTGGTTTGTCTTATTAGTGGTCAGTGTTGAGTGTCTCTGCTCATTGTGGTCAGTGCTGAGTGTCCTAGTTCATTGTGGTTAGTACTGAGTTCCCTATATTTGGTCAGTATTAAATCTCCCTGTTAATTAGTTGTTGCTTTACCTAGTTCATAGGTAGTTAACAGTGGTCAATGCTAAGTGTCTCAGCTCATTGGTCGTCAGGGCTGAGTGTCTTAGTGGTCAGTACTGAGTGTCCCAGTTAATTTGTGGTTACTGCTGAGTATCCCAATTTATTGGTGGTTAGTGCTGAGTGTCTCAGCTTATTGGTGGTCGGTGCTGAGTGCCTTAACTCACTGGTAGTCAGTACTGATTGTTTTAGCTAGTTTGTAGTAATTATTGAGTATCCCAATTAATTGGTGGTCAGTGCTGTGTGTCCCAGCTAATTTTTGTATTTTATTTGAAACAATATTTCTTTATTAAGAATTTTTCACAAAGAGGGAGGGGCGACAAACAATCTCCCGTTATATACACATAATAACGTAGAAAAACAACAAATCCACAGTGTCTCCTTTGAGATGCTAATTGGCACACATACGAGTATTAAAAAGAAAAAGAAAGCAGAACAATACATTGTAATATTGATCTACTGAAAGCTAGTCCCCACCGCCTATGCCAAGGCAATAGGCAGATTTAGGGAGGTATCTAACGTAGACCTGGTAGGGGCCGTACCAACGTATGAGGCCCGTTATCCTGCAATTGCACAAATAAGGAAGAACATAATCCGCAGAGATAGGAGATCCAGGGGAAGATAGATTAAACAAACAAACAACAAGTGTGGGGAGGGTTAAGGTGGGTTTACACGTCAAGATTTTTTCGGCCGACAGATGGACGACTAACGATTTTTGGGTTCGTTGTACAAAAATCTGAAATGGCCATTTGCTCTGATGCATTTTTTTTCCGATATCTGACAAAAAAACGTCCACAGGGTGATCGGACATGTTGGTAAACTTTCATCTGTCGTTTCTTTTTCGTGTAAAAAACGAACGCTCCTTATTTCACTCGATATTTTTTGACTCGATTTTTAACCAGTAGCATGACGTATTTCCTGCGCAATGAATGTTGGGATTTTTACAATGTATGATTTTGATTCGTCTCTGATGTTGTTTATATTTTCTTTCCGAGTTGAACTTTCTGAACGAAACAATTGCTTTGTGGACGAACGTAACTACGTGGTGTCAATAGAAAAAGTAGATATATTTCAATATTTATGTTCGTTGTTAATAGCGATATGTATGTATGATTTTGAATACACAGTGAATATATTTAAAGTATGAATTAAAGTGTGCTGCAGTGAGTATACAGGTGTGTGTGTGTACAGTGTGCTGCAGTGAGTATACAGGTGTGTGTGTGTACAGTGTGCTGCAGTGAGTATACAGGTGTGTGTACAGTGTGCTGCAGTGAGTATACAGGTGTGTATACGCCCACAGAATACATAAAAAAATCAAACAAAAATCTAATTACGTTCAATAAATGGACGAACGAAATCCGATAAAAAAAATCTAAAACAAAATCGAATCTGAAGTTGAACGAAACAAAAATCTTGACGTGTAAACCCACCTTTAGGGAGGGACTGGCATAGGGATAGACAGAGCTAAAGAAAAGGGAAGCAGAGAAAGAAAATGTAATAAAAGAAGAAAGATACAAAGAAGAAGAAAAAAAAAAAAAAAGAACGGAGCACTGGTACCTGGCACCTATTGGAGTATTAAAGATGCCTTGGTTGACACCTAAGGCGTCAACAGATGAGGCTAGTATGGCTATTCCATATACTTGGTCAGCAGGTCTGTGTACTCCTGACTGTCCTTGAGGAGGACCCATGGGGCCCAGGTTGCTCTATATTTGCGGTGGGTCTGTAGCAAGTCCGCTAGCAAATATTGTGTGTGTTCAATACGTGAGAGTTCCGTTAGCTATTCACCCACAGTGGGGGGTGTAAGTGATTTCCAGTGATGCGGTATAACTGCTCTGGCCGCTATCAAGAAACATTTCAATAAGGCATGAGAAAGTATATCATTATGTACCAATGTGATTAGCGCCACTGTAGGGGAAGGTGATAAACTACACTTAGTCGCGGCTCGAAAAAGATGGAATATTGCCTCTGTCCCCCCACACCTCCTGTAGGTCGAGAGGAGCGGACAGCTCCACCAAATGTGCAACATGGTGCCGGAGTCGCCCTGACATCACCAGCACAGCGGGGAGGCCTGGGGGTACATTTTGTGTAGTAACCATGGACACCTATACCACCTGGTCAAGATCTTATAACTCTTTTCCTGGGCAGAAGAGGCTACAGAGATAGTTTGAGTATTATTAAAGATCTTCTGGACCTCTGTATTTGTGAAGGTGCACTCCAGGTCCCGCTCCCATTGGGTTATGAAAAGGGGACAAGGATGGGGTTCATGGTCTAGCAGAAGTCTATATAGTGTCGCCATCCCATGGGCTGGTTTTTGTGGTAACAGACATAAGGCCTCAAACTTAGACGGCTGAGGCCGATAATCAGGTAATTTCTAGATGAAAGAGACGAAATCTCTAAGTTGGAAGTAAGCTAACCAGTTCTGCATCTTGGTCTCACCCTCTGTTCATAATTCTATTAGTGGCTTAAGTTCCTGTGTTGATAATGCCGACGACAGGGGTGAGAGGCGCCGTGACGACCAGCACATAAAGGTGTCTGCTGTGTTGCCTGGGGGAAAGGCAGGATTGGCCATGATGGGGGTCAGTGGGCCATAGTAGGCGGCAAATTCCGTTTTAATTAGTTGCCTATCCCATATATTTAAAAGAGGGGTGAGGATAAAAGGTAGATCTGTATGTGGAGGGCGTAGGTGAGGTTCTAGCCATAAAAGAGAGGCGGTTAGCACTGAGGAGTATTGGTTTTCGATCTGTACCCATAGTTTATCCCGTTCAGAATGTACTCGATCCAATGCCATGTTTAACAATGAGGCTTGGTAGTAACGTTCCAAGTCAGGGAGGCCCAAACCGTCAAAGTCGTATATTAGAGACGCGAGGGTTTATTAGCCCACACATATCGCAGGATAAGAGACCTGAGAGATTTGAAAAAG
Source organism: Ptychadena robeensis (assembly GCA_036250615.1). Lineage (NCBI taxonomy): Eukaryota > Metazoa > Chordata > Amphibia > Anura > Ptychadenidae > Ptychadena > Ptychadena robeensis. Next base: position 8,867,561 of record CM070037.1, on the reverse strand, counting down.
CTCCTAGGGAGGGCCACGGGTACAGTTTGAAACAAATAAAGGTAGCGCGGTAGTATATCCATCTTACAGATTGCCACCCTGCCAAACCACGAGTGGAATGATATTTTAAGGGCCTCCAAGGAGATCCTAGTGGAAGTAAGCAGTGGGGTATAATTCAACTCATATACCTTGGTGAGGTCATTTGGAATCCATACCCACCTAAGTACTTAATGGCCACCCGCTGCCATCTAAATGGGAACTGACTTTCCAATGCTAATTTAACCTGGGGGGGGGGGGTAGTGAAATATTTAATGCCTCAGACTTCCCATAGTTAACCTATTTTTGCTAATTTTTGGTCAGTGCTGAGTGTCCCAGCTAATTTTTGGTCAGTGTTGAGTATCCCAATTAATTTTGGTCAGTGTTGAGTATCCCAACTAATTGGTGGTCAGGGCTGAGTGTCTCAGCTTATTGGTGGTCAGTGCCCAAAATCACTGGTAGTCAGTACTGAGTGTCTCAGCTAATTTGTAGTCATTGTTGAGTATCCCAATTAATTGGTGGTCAGTGCTATGTGTCCCAACTCACTGGTTGTCAGTGCTGAATGTTTCAGCTTATTGGTGGTCAGTGCTGAGTGTCCCAAGTCACTGGTGGTCAGTACTGAGTGTCTCATCTTATTGCTGATCAGTGCTGAGTGTCCCAACTCATTGGCAATCAATGATTTTTGCTCTCATTTAATAATAGCGTGTCCACTATTCTTTGGTGGCCATTCTCACCTCTTTGTGGCATTCTTTATTCCTAATTAATTGTTAGTTAGTGGCCATTTTTATGGTTAGTTGGTTAGTTTAATGGTGGTTTGTGCCACAGGTGGTCAGTAATGAGTGCTTTGATAAATACAGGGAGTGCAGAATTATTAGGCAAATGAGTATTTTGACCACATCATCCTC
>CM070037.1:8845986-8856692 GCA_036250615.1 Ptychadena robeensis | reverse complement strand
AATCTAGGTTCAGGGGATGTCCTTTGTAGAGACACTTTGCCCTGTAGGGCAAAAAAATTCATTATTGTTTTTGCAGAATCCTCAAGTACAAAATCAGTATAAAGCTCACCACACACCTTTCAATTTTACAATTTCCTTTAGCTCTACCAATAAGTATGTAGTGGGACCTCCATGATTGGTAACAGATTGGATAGTGTAGAATAAAACGCATAGGACACAGTTTTGGTAAAACTAAAGTTTATTGTACAGTCAGATTGTAACATGTATGGTGGCTTTAAATAAGTTGTGTAGAGTGAAATATTGTGGGTGAGCAGATTCACTTCAGCCAAAATGATGAAGATTAAATTGTGCATTTGTGTGTATAACAAAATGTTTGCAGAGTTGCATGAGTTAGAAGTTTAAACGTTCTTGTGCTAATGTATTCATTACATTAAAATTAACTTCTATATTAACTGATGATTGCAGTGTGATTGATGTGTATTGTATTTGCAGAGGTGCAGTGGGGATGTTGAGGGGACATCTCAGTGGTATGGTCAGTCCTTTAAGCTTTGGTTCGAGATTTCAACCAGCTTCTAATACCATGAAGAGTACAATATGGTAGTAAGAGGAGTGGTAGTAACAAAGGTGTCTCTGTCATATACAGATGATGGCCATCAGTATAGAGGACAGTGATAGAAGGCTGACAAAATAGATCTGTACATGTGGAGGTCACTCCTGGAACGGATCATGGATGGGTGACTCCTGGAGGTGATTGCCACTCAACAATGGGATGGGGGTAAGTGATTGTCATACTAGGTAAAATATAGATGGTGACTCTCATTGTGGGCAGAATGTAGAAGCATGGTTCTCAGTAGGGAATGAGGGTAGGCAGTTGTCAGAGGGAAAGTAATTACTGATAAGTTGCTGGCTGCCAGTTAGGTGACACTAGGGGTACATTACAAACATGGCAGTTTGTTAATGTCTGGTCATCATTGGTTTGTTTCCTATACATAGAGTGGTTTCCATGTATAGGCAGCCATATAAGCTACAATCCCTGTCCGATTCTCTAGTTGCCGATTGCAGAGTGGTGACATCATCATACTGCATCCGGTCACTCAGAGGATCAGAGCACTCCCTTTATGTGCCCGACATTACTTTGGATGCGGATGCTGGTCTCCATCCAAAGTAATGGGATCGGCCAGGAATTTACCAACAAGTCAGATGTATGGCTACCTTATAATGTGACAAAGTAGATGGGGATTGTAAATTGACCAGCTATGCTAAGCTATGTGGATAAGTCCCAGATTGTCAAATAAAGGACAATGATATAACAGACTTAAGCCCCCCATACACACTGTGATCCTCCCTTGATTCCTGATTAACCCACAGCAGCTTGATGACATCATCACGCTGCAGCCAGTCGCCCAGAGGATTGGCAGGCACCTCTTGTGTTCCGGGTATTACTTTGGATGGGGATGCTGGTCCCTATCAAAAGTCTTGTGATCGCAGGGAAAAACAAACATGTCCGTTTCCTGGCGACCAATCCATGTGGGCATTCGCAATCCGTGGGCAACTTGGCAGATGGTCGGTTGGCACACATGCAGGTTGCAGCATGTATGGGTGGGCTTTAGTTAATTGTATGACAATTCCATCATGATTCAGCCTTTCACAAGTCTGAGCAATCATCGGACCTCTCTACACAAGGTAGGGAGGGTTGTCCTGAAAATCCCCTGTCTGATCCTTCACGTTTGTGACAGAATCACTTTCTCCTTTGTTCTAAGTGTGGAAAACGTTTCCCAACAAATTTCTCTTCCCCACACACGCAATAATTCATAAAGTCCTATTCGCACTCTGAAGCTGGGACGGCTTTTACAAAAAAAAGGAAACCTTGTAGATCATCATGAATCCTCAGAGAATAAATGTGTGGACATTTTGCTTTTACAGAAAGGGTCCCCTTATTCAACATCAAAATAACACCCAAGGGAGAGGCCACATTTCTGTTGTTGGTGTAGGAAAAATGTGGGTCTTCTGGTGAAAGCCAATCTTGCAAAACATAAATAAATCCACACAGACCACAAGCTATTCTAACAAATGTTTGTCCAGAAGCAGCAGGCCACCAGAGGTAAAAATCCACAGAGAGATGAGGTCGCATTTATGTTCTCAGTGTGTGAAATGTGTTACAGTCAAATCATATCTTAATTTCCGGGCTTAATGTACACAGACCAGAAACCCTATTCATGGTCTGAGTGATGAAGGTGTTTTGCTTTGTAAAGCCGCCCATACACCTTAAGATCGATCCATACAATCTCCATTAGATCTACCAACAACTGTGTAGTATAGTGGCCTCCCTGATAGAATACACAGTGATTGGAAGGATTAGAAAGTTCCTCATATTACATGGTTTTGGTAGAAGAAAATTTGATTGTACAGAAATTGTATGGAAAGATTGTAAGGTGTATGGGGGCCTTAAGTCAGGACTCATGAGACTAATGCCACATTCTTGATTCAGAGTCATATCACTGACTGTCCTCAGAGGAGCTGACAATCTAATGTATTATGTCACTTAGGTTGTTTATTTAATTTACCAGTAGGTCTTTGAAATATGGGAGGTATCCAGTTCCCTAAGAAGTCCAAAAATGGGGGGGGGGGGCTTAAAAACCCTGCAGACCTGAGAGTGCAGACCTGGGACCCCTGTGCTGCATGGCCACTATGTCATCCATAATTACAGTGTAAGTTTTAGACTTCTCCTGATTTATTCTTTATATATTTACTCAGTTATAATGGGCAGCTGCCCTCTAACTGAAATGTAAGAAGCAATCTTGCAGGCCAAATATATTTACACTGCGGGCCAGATTTGGCCCCTGAGCTACAGTTTTATTCCTATGGGTTACCTCTGGTGATGTAAGGTGCCAATGTGTTAAGGCTCAAGTAAGCCTCAAGGCAACACAGCCATACAACAGATATAAACTTTAATGTTATATAAGAAGCATATTTGCCCTGATTTACAGGGTCATTTAACCACCACCCAGGGCTGTGATCATTACTTCCTTCTCACCAGGCACACACACAGTCTCACCTATTTTGAAACATTTAAAACGGTTTTTCACAACTAAGGAATATAACAGTATGGCTGCCCAATTTCCATTATAAGAAACACAATATGGAACAATGATAACAATGCAGTCTACAACAAAATGGCCGCAACCTTTTTTTTTACACAGGAAGCAAATCTTGTTTAAACTTGCCCTCTAGTGGCGGCTTTGACGTTCCCTCTCGCTTGTCAGTCACTCGCCTTTTGGTCACTATGGCAACATTTGGTCGGCTATGGAACGCACGCAGCGGAAGTGATGGCACCACAGGAAGGAAGTGAGAGGAGAGTTTCCGGTGTTGATGATGGACGGGAGATAGCGTGTCTGGGCTGAGTTATATTGTATGCTGTTTATTATATATTGTATTATTATTTCTAAAACGTCGTACACAGCACACTTTATGCAGAGATAAAATCAGTGATGGTCATTACATAGGTAGAAAGCTTAGCCTGAGATAGAAGGAAGCAGAGCCTGAGATTGTATATAGCTGCTATGGCTTTCTGCTTACTAAGAGATCTATAGACTGTACGCAGAGGTCAGGCTTTACATGCACTATGACTGAACACCTCCTGTGTCATAACCTGTACCTGTATGTACTATCCTGTGTTGTATCTCCACTCTAATGTATTGTACAGCGCTATGTAATATGTTGGCGCTGTATAAATAAATGATAATAATGTATGACAAGTGACTGTAGAGACTTTCTTTAATTTGTCACTGACATGGTCATCTTTGCAGAAGATTCATCATGGTGAGTTCCCTACCAGTGTCTTCAGTGAGGATGGAAAAGGAGCAGAGTCACATGACCGAGAAGATGTTAAACCTGACCCTAGAGATAATCTACCTGCTGACCGGAGAGGTGAGAAAAATTGTGGAAGGGCACATGACATCACTATTATTTCTATGGTGTGCTATAGACCGCCATTATAATGGAGGAGCGTTGGCTTCTCAGCCCACATCCCCTTCCCATGCAGCAGAGTATGGTGTAAATGTTGCAGTAGGAGCTGACCAGAGAGGTAAGGAGGATTCTGTGAGGTCACATGACATCAATCTTATCTCTATCAATAATACACAGACCTGACCGGAGAGGTGAGGAGGATTCTGGGAGGTCACATGACATCAATCTTATCTCTATCAATAATACACAGACCTGACCGGCGAGGAGGATTCTGGGAGGTCACATGACATCACACTTATCTCTATCAATAATACATAGACCTGACCGGAGAGGTGAGGAGGATTCTGGGAGGTCACATGACATCACACTTATCTCTATCAATAATACATAGACCTGACCGGAGAGGTGAGGAGGATTCTGGGAGGTCACATGACATCACACTTATCTCTATCAATAATACATAGACCTGACCGGAGAGGTGAGGAGGACTCTGGGAGGTCACATGACATCACTCTTCTCTCTATTACTAATACACAGACCTGACCGGAGAGGTGAGGAGGATTCTGTGAGGTCACATGACATCATTCTTATCTCTATTAATAATACACAGTCCTGAGTGGAGAGGTGAGGAGGATTCTGGGAGATCACATGATATGACTTGTGTCTCTCTGAATATGTCCATAAAGGTTATTCTTATTCCAGGTCATGCTTCAGCTAATAGTTATAAGTTACAATGAACTGAATTTTTGAAGACGATTTATCACCCTCCTGTAAGCACAGGCGGCTACATAATACCTGTCAAGACAAATGCCAGGCCATTAAAACAAAATGCTCCGCTTATAGCTGTTATTTCTGAGTTATCATGGAAAACATTTCTTAGACAATATGTGAAATTTATTTTGGTGAATATTGGATATTCACTGCCTGGCCCAAAAAAAAAAAAAGGTTACACACTATAATTTTTTGTTGGACCACCTTTAGCTTTGATTGCGGCATGCATTTGTTGTAGCATTGTTTCGATAGGCTTCTTCAATGTCACAAGATTTATTTACATCCAGCACATCCCACAGATTTTCAATGGGGTTAAGGTCTGGACTCAATGGGGTTAAGGTAGTGGCCAGTCCATGTGTGACAATTATTTCTTGTGCTCCTTCAACCACTCTTGTGTGAGCCAGATGAGTCCTGCCATTTTCATCTTTGAATATGCCTGTGCCGTCAGAGAAGAAATAATCCATTGATGGAATAACCTGGTCATTCAGTATAGTTAGGTAGTCAGCTGACCCCGTTCTTGGAACACATACTGTTGCTGAACCTAGACCTGTACCTGTTTGCATAATTAAATGTAGGCGGTGACTTTTTCTTTGGCCAGGCAGTGTATCATAATATATAAGCATTATGCTTTCTATAGTGGCAATACCTTTATTGTTTCTTTTACTTATAGCATTATATTGCTTTCAAATTATATGATGGCTATGTTTCACCAAACATTAAGAATAACCCAAGCCCATTCACACTTCAACTTCCCTCCCGAATACATGAGAAAACCAATGACAAGAATATTGTAGAAGTCACCCAGAAGATGATTGAGCTGCTGACAGGAGAGGTAAGTGTTGCCGGGAATTGTGGGACATTACCCAGTAACAGACGTGGGATGTGTCTAGATGGTGACTGTATCATTGTGTGTGTCAGGTTCCTACAACACATCAGGAAACAATGGTGGAACAGCAGGAATTGTACAGGGACACAATGGAAAACCAGCCCCACACATCACTGGGTAAGAGGAGACTTTCATTCCTTGTAAAGGAGAGAGCAGTATAGAGGATCCTCTGATATAAACACATAGACACAATGTAACCAGTCAGTGTGTGTGTTTCCTACAGATGGATCCAGTAACAGGAACCCACCAGAGAGATGTCCCCTTCCTCTGTATTCCCAGGAATCCACACAAGGGGATCAGGACAACTGTCAGGATAATAAGGTAGATGAAACTATAACTCTATTTAAAACAACTCATTTTAAATCATACACATAGTACAACATAGTGTTTACTACTTCATCTAGGGAGATGGTCATGTTATAATCAAAGTTGAAGATAAAGAAGATCCATGTGTTGGTGGAAATGAGCCATATATGGGAGGCGATGAGCTGCATAAAGAGGAGGAGATCGCTGTAGAGATTAGTACAGGTGAGCAATAAACACTGAATCCAGAGAGAAGTTATAGGTTCTCCTTGTTTAGTAGTGATTGAATCAATCCCCGCCCCCCTCCTTTCTCAGTAGACAGTAATGGGGGGGGGGGGGGGGGGGGGGGGGCTGTATGTGGCTAGTGGGGGAGTCAGGGGCCATCATTATTACTAACTATATTTTTAAATAGCACCAACATATTACACAGTTCTCTACATTAAATAAGGATTATGTGGCAGTAAATTTACAGGTACAAACTATGACATAAGGGGACTTACAATCCAAGAGGTTGGGGAACAAAGTATACAATAGGAAGGGAGGATGAAAATAGTGATGTTAGGAATAAGCAGATAAGTAAGCTAGATTAAAGGCCGGGGGGTAGATTTCAAGGCTTTTCTGGGAGCAAGTCTTGAGATTACATGAGGTCTTGAGGCATGTGATATTACACTCCAAAGAGTACAAGGGGCATCATTCTATTCACATCACTTTCCATCTCTTACATCTACATTAAACAGCATGCAGGTGCCAAGTAAGTATATTAATTTTGTGTACCACTTTTCCCAGATGCTGGTGAGTAATATGTCCATTTAATGTATGTGTCTTTTTTATTTTGAGTTTAAAACTGCTTTTAATCGTTGTACTTCTTATTTATTCAAGATGGGCTGTACAGCCAGTTCAGTATGAAGACAAGACCTGCAACCTCTCCACATGAAGAAGTGGATGACTCTACAGAGGACCCCATCACAGATCTCCACCCATCACCACACAGTGCAGACTTATGTGATCCACCTATATATGGAAGTAGCTTAAGTGATCCGTCCCCATCCATCACATTTCACACAGGTTATGGGACAACTAAGAAGTTTACTTGCTCCAACTGCGGCAAATTCTTCACTCAGATAACGACACTACTTGCCCACAAACGGACTCACGCAGGAGATACAACCCACTCCTGTCCTACATGTGGTAAACACTTCCCCCTAAAAAAGGACCTCATCAGCCACCTTGCACATCACACCTCTGACCAAACGTACTCATGCTCTTACTGCAGGAAACACTTCACGAGTAAATCCCGCTTGGACCGCCATGAGATCATTCACTCTGGGTACAAACCATACTCCTGCACCATGTGTGGGAAACGCTTCACACAGAAGGCCAACTTAGCCCGCCATGAACGGACTCACACGGGGGAGAAACCTTTCTCTTGTCTTGAATGTGGCAAATCCTTCACTAGGAAAGCCACGTTGATTGAACATCAGTATTCGCACAAGTGAAATATGCCACAGCTCAATCGTTGGGTAGTGATTAGTAGTCTGTATATGTACCTGTAGTATAACAGTGGGGAAATGCATTGTTCTTGTATAACAGTTTACAGCGACTCCTGTTGACAAGCACCATCATTGATGAATACCGATGGACTTCATGTTTATGTCTTGAGGAAATAAAGAGCGGTTCAAAGCTGACCTCAGGGTAACTCTGACATCCACAGTTGGTTTCAAAAGATGTTGGTAAACTGAGACGATTTTAGAATTGTTACACCTGCAGCAACAGCCACCAAGTAACACCAATTAAAGGTGGCTGACACAACCTCCTGGCACCTGCCCAGTGAGAACTTTAGCTTTGCTATAACTACCATGTTTCCCCGAAAATAAAACACTGTATTATAATCATTTTAGGTGCAAAAAATGCACTAGGTCTTATTTTAGGGTAGGTCTTATTTTACTAAGTAGTATAAAGTCATTTAACCTCCCTAGATTTAATTTCTGTACTAAATCAGTGCAGTGTGTTTCATGTAAAATTAGTTTAATTTATTGTATAGAGAATGGCCACAAGATGTCACTCCCCTCTAAGCTGGCTTTTTCTCCAAGCTCAGCTCTGGCTGCAGGACATTTTTTTTTTACATATTATTTTGCTGGGGGCGGCGTTCACCCAGCACTGCACACTATGTGTACCTAAACACAGGTATCTGCGGCTGCTTACAGTTGGCAGCAGGCTAGAAAGCGGGTAAAATACAGCAGCTTTTTCTCTGGGTAGGTCTTTTTTTTTCAGGGGAGGGCTTGTATTAGAAGCACAGGGGAGAATGCAGCTAGGTCTTACCTTGGGGTAGGTCTTGCTTTTGGAGAAACATGGTAGGTGAATCTGGCATCTTAAGTAAGGGATAGTACCACAAAAAATCTGTAACCCAAATAACTTCCTACTCAGGGCTTCAGTTAACTTTACTGTAAAGAAAAGTCCTGCAATGGTTGTGTCCACCATGCCACTTGTGCTGGACAGCAGGGTGATAGTTGGGTAGGACCTCAACTTACCCAACTGTTACACTACTAGTAAATACCATGATTTGTTGTCGATTAGTCGCACCTGTACTCTGCTATATGTAGGAAAACTGTCAGAGGCTGGCTTCGGCCTACATACACAACAGAGACATACCCTCCGCTGTGTGTGGCTTTGAGTACAGGTACTTCCACTTTCTTCACTCTTAGCCACACATAGCAGAAGGTTTGTCTCCGCTGAGCAGCCTCTCTGCCTCCTGGAACTTGGCCTTAACTCCCAGAGCTTGTCCCCACTTTGGCGTTCACTCTCGATTTTAGTCGCGGCAATTGCGCCCATGCATTTCAATGGGCTCTTCCACACAGCTGCGATGTGTGGCCGCTGCACGGTGCGGCCGGCTATCTAAAACACAACACAGCAATTTTCAGCAGCGATTATGATCGCGTCTATAGACATGAGTGGAGGTGTTAAAAATTTTGGAACGCATCCCCACTTATTCTCTACGGGCGCGATCATAATTGCGGACAAAAATCTCAGCCGAAAACGCTAGTGATCAGCGCCCACACGAGTAGAACCAGGAGATCACTAAAGTGGGGACATAGCCATAAAGAGCAACAATATGTGTCAGGTTTTTTTTTTAAATTGTATAAAGAACCATGTTCTGGGCTTTAGGCTAATGCCTTTCCTGTCATATAGTCTGGGACAGATAGTACCGGCTTCAGCGGGATGACATCATCATGCTGCAATTGGTCCCTCATCTAGCGAGACAGAATCTGCCCAGGTATGGCTACCTTTAGGCTGTTATTAAGCAAGAGGCATTTATTTACATGGGACAACCCAACATTCTGAGGTCAACCTAATTTTTGGTTGCATATAATTTCTTGAAGCAGACCTCCCACCTGCATTTGAAATTCCTATGATCAGTACCAATAATACTTGTGCCAATAATAGGGCAGAATGCAGCCTAAATAATCAAAAAAACTGTGAAGAGTAAACAGCAAAAGTCCTCTCTGTCTCTGTGCCGCGGCGCATACCACCTCCTATGTCTTGGCATTAGGTGATTAGGCTGTGTAATGGAAGCCATGAAAACCATTATAAATGCCCCCCATTGGTCAATTGCGATATTACACCCTGAATTAAACCTCAGAAGCCTGGTAGATAAAAATGGAATGAATCTTTCAAAAGTTTCCAGGGCAGAATAGGAAGGTATATATTGTTAGCATTGTGGAAGACATCTGCTTTAAAATGTGGCAAAAGGTAAGGGGAAGTGGCTACCAGTATTACCTTACACTGCAATTAGCCCTGAAGGTACCCACACATGTTGCAATTTTTTGTGCGATTTTAGCCCTTCCGACTGATCCGGTTGGTTGGGTAGGTCGATCGTTCGGGATTTGTAACATGCAAATGTAGTCCGACCGATGCTGTTTTTAGAAAAATCGTCCAAAAAGTTGGTCAGGTCCCCGAATGATAAAGCCCTTTTTTCGGTCGGTCGACCACATTTAAAAGAGACTTTTAAAAGATTTCCGATCGGTTGGTGACTAATCGGAGGCCAAAAAATCGTGAATCCGACTTTTAAAAATAGCACTAAAGCAAAAATCGGGCGTAGAAATCAAATATCGCATGTGTATGGGTACCTTAAGGTTGTGTTTTTGCAGCAGTGTCCGAACCACTCTACCTTGTTTCCCCAAAAATAAGTGTCTTATATAAATTTTTTTACCCAAAGATGCCCTACGTCTTATTTTAGCGGGATGTCTTATTTTCCCATGAAGAAGAATACGGCACTGGGTTTTCAAGGTGGGGGGATCACATAAAATGACACAGGGTGATCAGAGGGGGGAATCAAAATGGCACAAGAGACTCAGAGGGGGGATTACCATTTTAGTAACCTCTTCTGATCCTGCTGTGTCATTTTGATTGCCCCCTCTGATCCAGTTTCATTATGGTATCTTCGGGGATGCCTTCTTTTTGGGGGGATGCCTTATATTTCAGCGTGAGGCAAAAATGTAAGGGCGCCTTATTTTTGGGGAAACAGGGTACTAGTACTAAAGACAACTCATCAAGCCATATGATAGTTACCTAATTCCTCCCAATAGCCAGTCTGCGTAGGGCTGTTAAGGACAGTACTTCCTTCAATTTTTTTGTCAATTCATTTTAAACTACAGTATGCCATCCTAAATGCCTCTCCCTCCAAGCATCAGCCATCATAAAGCACAGAGGCCCAGTGATGCCCTTACTAGGTCCATAAATAAGTACTGTATATTCTGGTATAAGACTACTTTTAAACCCAGGA
>CM070037.1:8827356-8845630 GCA_036250615.1 Ptychadena robeensis | reverse complement strand
GACATATGTAAGGCCATGGGTCCACTGCAGTTTCCCTGAGCTGGCGAAAAAAATTACATGCGCCGGCACATTTGCCAGTACATTTCCTGTGACTTGCAGGCAGTTTGCCCGTGTCATAAGAATAAAAATTACCATATTGAAAGCAAATCTGATGTTTTTTTAATTTTTATTTGGTGTGTGTTTGAAGGAGTAGTCTTATACCGGGAGTATACCCCAAACTCTATATTTTAAGTGGAAAAGTTGGGGGTCGTCTTATACACCCAGTCGTCTTATACGCCGGAAAATACGGTAATAAAAACAGGAAGGCTTATTTCAAACTTTCATTGGCATATTGAGTGGTGGCAAGGAGGGAGGAACCATGAAAAACAAATATTCACAGATTGATCAGCTTCAAATAGGAAACATAAGTCTCCTTTATTTTTGCTCACTAGTCAATAATTACAACCTAATGTTATCAGTGTGGATCTAATGCCCATTGATTGAGTATGATATACCTATAAAATCAAAAAATGTGTTGTCATACTCTCAGTAAATCTTTCCAATTCACTTAATTTAAATACCTAGATTATTCTGTACTCCAATCAAAGCTTTTTTTTCACACTTTAGTGCAGTGGTCCTCAAACTGTGGGTAGGGACCTCCTTGGGGGTCAAAAGATCATTTCGAAGGGGTCGCCAAGCTCTCTGAAAGCATCAAACAAGCAGGTAGGAAGTAAAGAGGGAGAGTAATGCCCCCTCCCTAATAACTTAGGAGGGATGGGGTGTAACTCACCTAACTTCCCACCCAGCATATCATTTGCATATAGAATACCCTCCTCACTTCCCACAACGGGAGGTGTTCTGTAGTCCCTAGGGACGATGTGATTGATAAGAGAGCAGCACAGACGAAGCATACAGAAAATTAGTGGAAAAAATATCTGGTACAATCAACTGAATAGCTATGACATAATATTTTTTACTGGATTTGTAACATACAGAAAAGAACCAAATAAGAGGCATTAATGGAAGAGATTTACATACACTTTTAAATTGTCTTGTGTTTTAATGTAGTCAGCCATTCACATGTTCAGATGATCACAGCAAGTTTATAAAGCTACCCTGCATCATCTTACTGAGGACTGGAGGATCAGAGCCAGTGCACATGCGGGTCACATTGCACATATGTATACTGCCATATACAGTCAGGTACATTGTCTGGATTAAGAACAGAGACTGGTTTGCTCACTTCTTGTCTGGGGCCCTACAAATTTCAATGAAAACGTTGACCACAATATTTATCCATTGCAGGTTAGATGTACATGCTACAAACAGTATTCAGAAAGTGTCCGCTACACAGCAGTCTGGCACCTTCATCCATACCAGGGCCACCTCTTCTGATGGTTTCACTCCGGCACAAGACACCTGCTCATATGAAGAGCATACAAAAAAATCTTAATATTTAGGTGCCAAGACAAGAAACACACTGTTCTTTACACCCCAACATCTGTTGTGTGAGGGCATTTGCCAGACTTGCCCAATAACAGCTTAAGTGACCTTGTTCTTTAAATCAGCCCTAGAAGTCAACAACCAACATTTTTGAGAATAAAAATCCATTTTACTGGTGTGACTGCTGATGTGAGATCAGATTCCCTCTTCTGGTAAAGGCCCTACCACACTCAGAACAAGAATACGGCCTTTCACCAGTGTGAGTTCTCTCATGTGTGGACAGGTTGGTCTTCTGGGCAAAGGATTTCCCACAGACGGAACAGGCATACGGCTTCTCGTCAGTGTGAGTCCTCTGATGTGCCACCAGAACTGATTTCAGGGCAAAAGCTTTGGTGCACACATGGCATGAATATGGCTTCTCACCCGTATGTTTTCTGCCATGTTTGACGAGGTCGCCTTTAAGGGTGAAGCATTTCCCACAGACAGAGCAGGAATATGGCTTCTCACCAGTGTGAATTCTGCCATGTTTGATGACGTCCCCCTTTAACGTAAAAGATTTACCGCACACAGAGCAGGAATACGGCTTTTCTCCAGCATGGAATTTTTGGTGCTGAACGAGACTCCCTTTTTCTGCAAAGCATTTGCCACAATCTGAGCAAGAGAAGGGCTTTTCCCCAGTGTGAATCCGCTCATGGATAAGAAGCTTTGTTCTCTGAGAAAAACACTTTCCACATTCAAGACATGGAAACTTCTTAGGGCGAGTGCGAGCCATTTGATGGGTGGTAGGATTGGAAAGTTCAGGAACACTTCCAACTTCCAGAGGGTTCTCAGGGGACAATCTGTCATGGAGAAGTGTCTGATGGAGATCCCGGGTAATGAGTTTCTCTTTAGATAAATCACAAGTCAGGTCATCATCTGGAGAGATTTTGGAACATTCCTCAGTGCTGTTCTTTCTGTATTGTCCATCTGCCAAGAATCAGAAATTGTTTTTTATTTTAACACAATTTTGGACTTATTCACAAAAAAATCCTAAATAATTGTGATATACTGTTTTAATGAGGTATAATTTGTAGGGAGAACTAAACCCAAAGAGGGGTGGCCAACCCCTACGGACTTTAACCTCCCTAGCGCACTGCTGAGGTCCAGATTTCTGTACCAAAAGTGCACCATAGACTCTAATGGATTTGTTATGTTGTAGGACTGTAACTTCCCAAAATATGTCCGTACAAGGGTCTAGTAGACATCCTGACTATAATAATGTTTGAAACACACAATTATTAAAAAAAGTACATAGTACATACAAAATTTATAAAATGTATCATTTGAGTGATAAAATCTCTTAAATAATTATTTGGTATGAAAGATTTCAAAACAGTTTGTATTCATATTTATGTTTTGTTTGTAATAACATTTTTTATTACAACTGGAAATGTGTTTTGTTTTTGTTTTACTTTGACTTGTATTGGATACAGTTATCACTGTATCCAATACAATGCCATTGGCACCCTCTGAAAGGGTTAACTTCAAAGAGCACATCTTGAAATGACACTGGGGGTGATTTTTCAGATGTGCTCTTTGAAGATAACCCAATTTGCATTTGAATGTCCCGGGCCCCCCCCAATGTCATCACATTGGCATCAAGAAGAAGAAGCCAGCTTAGAGCATCAGATCCACCGGGACAGCACAGAACAGTGAGTATGTGCTGCCGGGGATCTAAGCTTAGCTGGATGGCGCCCTCTTGTCAACTGCAATACTGGCAAGAAAGTGCTGGACGAGATGGAGCTGTCAGAAGTGCTAGGGGGGTTAAAGGTGAGAGTTGTTAATAGAGTTCCAGTCAAATGAGTGAGGTTTACACTTTTAATCAACAAAAAAATAACACTTATACATAGACGTACATAAGTAAAAGCATATAAATTTATACTGTTTTAATGATATACAATTTAGTTTTTTTTTGGTACACTGTTTTAGTACATCAGAATTTTAATAGAAAACAAGCATCCTCATCTTTAAGCTTTCATTTTCAAGAACACATTTCACTCTTGGTAGGTATATCTCTCACAACACAACAATCAATGTTTTGGGGGTTTTTTTACTCACCTAAACCAATCTCTGGAGGTTTTTTCTCTTCTTTAATCTTCTTTTTTCTTACTTTCACTCTGGTGTCTGTAATTGTAATTAAAGACAAGAGTGATGCCCCTTCTTGTGAAATGAGAGACCCCAGAGAGTGTGTATGGGGGAGGGGGGGCTGGTCACATCCCGGAATGCAATAGAGGCTGATGTCTCCTGACTGCCCCACTGGGCACATATTGTCCCCCCATTACTGTCTACTGACAGAGAAGGGGAGAGGGGGGATTGTTGTAGTCACTGAACAAGGTGTTCAATCTGAACAATCTGGGACTCTTTTCTGGATTTACTGTTTATCACTCACCTTTGCTGATCTCTGGAGGGGTTTCTTCCTCCTTACATTGATCATCACTGCTCACATCTGATTCTTCTAAGTTTTCAACTTTAATCACAATCAGACCATAAGCCTAGGTCAAATATAGTACATGTTGCCTTATGCATCAATAAGTTATAAATTAAATTTATGTTATAAATAACATATATTTTTTGTTAAGTCCTCTAGTCTTACTAACCTCATCCTCCTGTGTGGAATCCAGAGAATACAAAGGACTATCACATCTCTCTGGGGTATTCCTGGTATTGGATCCATCTGTAGGAAACAAACACAATGACTGATTACATTGTGTCTATGTGTTTATATCAGAGGATGTGTTTATCTAGGGGGATCCTCAATGGTTCTCTCTCCTTTACAAAGAATGAAAGTCTCCTCTTACCCGGTGTGAGAGGCGGCTGATCCTTCATCATGACAATGTCCTTGTAGAGAACTTGGTGAATTGTTTATCTCAAGGTGTGGGGGATGTGTCTCTGGCTGGAAGACAGTATACAGAATAATAGTGACCAGTATTATAAGGATGGGTGCCCCTGTAAACCTGCTTTAATGGATAAATAGGATTGGCTGAGGCTGACTACATGATAAAATTGTAACAACTGACCATTCCTGCATCTGAAGATTTAACCAGTGGTAGGCTGGAGGAAAAGGAAGGCACAGGGGCGTACCTGTCTCCCATCTGCCCCGGGGTGCCTATGGACATCCTGTTTGGAGGGTTATATATTACTTATCAGGTTCTTTGAGTCAATTATTCAGCTTCAACACGATACATGCTTCATATGAAAATATAAAAGAAATAATAAAATTTTAATACCCCTATATTCTGCACAGCGCTGCGTAATATGTTGGCGCTATATAAATAATAATATTAACTTAATGTTCTCTCTCATGTCATATATGCAGCTTCAGCTCCCCCTCATTATCATAGCTCAGGTTTGGGGCTGATAATATTATATAGAGGAAATAATAGTATTTATAAAGGAAAACAGGATTACCTTCAGTCCCAAGCTAGGAGCAGCTGATGCTATACACACTAATGCAGTCAACATTTTAGTCCCCTTAAGAGCTACAAGAAAATGGCCGATGTGTGTATTCCTTAATAAAGCTCATAGAAAATGGCTTAGAGAAAATGGCCGCACCACTTCTGAAGGGAAAGACAAGTTAATGGATGGTTCGTCCTCTAGAGTTGGATACGAATGCGGGCGGAAGTGACGTCACAGGGAGCGCGCCGAGATTTAACTGTTATTAGTGAGCTGAGTTGGTGATAGCTAGGTGGTCAGAAATGTACAGTGACCTGTATGTAGAGGAATGAGCATTGCTACGGGTGCTCTACCCATAATGCTCAGTGTCATTGAGTTTACGTAGTGTCGGCTTTATTGATTAAGTGTGTGTCCCTGTCTGCTAAGGGAGAGGTCAGGCAGGGTGAGGAGCTCACATAATGGAGGGGTCACTCAGGGTAGGGTGAGCACTGGAGGTTTGGTTGCCCAGGGTGTGGTGCTTTCAGGATAGAGGGGTCTGCTATGGTGCGGTGGTCACAGGGTAGAGGGATAGCCCAAAGTGGTCCGGTCACAAAATGGAAGAGAGCCAATGGTGTAGTGCTCAGGATAAAGGGTGGTCACATGACAAAGGGGTCGTCCAAGGGGGTGTGGTCACAGGAAGAAAGGTAGTCAATGGTGGGGTGATTCCCAGGGTGGTGCGGTAACAGGATAGAGGGGTCACCAAGGGTGTTATTGTCACAGGATGGGATCCCATGGTGGGGCAATCACAGGACAGCGGTCACCCAGGGTGGTGCGATCATGGGATGGAAGGGAGCCCATGGTGGTGTGGTCACAGAACCGAGGGGTCACTAAAGATAATGTGGTCACAGAACAGAAGGGAGCCAATGGTGGAGCGGTTACAGGATAGAGGGGTCACTCAGGATGGTGCGGTCACAGGATGGAAAGGACCCATAGGGGTCATGTGGTAGAAAAAAAATCTGACTAAAGGTGGGTTTACACGTCAAGATTTTTGTTTCGTTCAACTTCAGATTCGATTTTTTTTTTTATCGGATTTCGTTCGTCCATTTATCGAAGGTAATTCGTTTTTTTTTAGATTTTTGTACAACCGACGCAAATATCGAATGAAAATAATCGTTGGAAACACGAATGAAAAATCTTTCTGATTTTTTTTTTAGGAAGTGATAGGAAAAAAATATCGAGTGAAATAAGGACGTTCGTTTTGTACACGAAAAAAAAACCACAGATGAAAGTTTACCAACATGTCCGATCATCTTGTGGACGATTTTTTGTCAGATATCTGGAAAAAAAAATCCATCGGAGCAAATGGCCGTTTAAGATTTTTGTACAACGAACCAAAAAATCGTTCATCGTCCATCTGTCGGCCGAAAAAATCTTGACGTGTAAACCCACCTTTAGTGGTAGAATAAAAACGGTTGCATGACAATTTAAGTGGACTGCTGACAGACCTACCGAATGGAAAGCATGAGGAGGAGATTCTGCAATAGCTACTATCACACTAATATTGCCCATTGCCATATATACATCTATATCGTCACCTGCTGCATATAAGACCAGTCTGAGTCAGAGGAAGGGGGCCAGAGGCTCCAAGGGGAGGGTAAGGATTCTGACAGATCTCTGCTTTGTTGGAATTCCCCCTTGCAGCCCTAGACCTACAAATCTAACCTGTGGAATGATTCCATCATGCCTGCCAAGGAGATCTGCTCATTAGATGAATCCTCTCACAGGATGAACCTCGTGCAAGCAAAGGATAAGCTTCCCATCCAGGAGATTTTTTTCTACCACCCCGTCATAATTATTTTATGCCACCTCATTTGTTTTTTTCTGCCACCTGGTCGTCTATTTTTTTCTACTACGTGACCCCTAGGGGGCTCCGTAGGATGGCGATTGTGATGTTAAGTTATGGAAGAGGCATTTATGGGGGCACATGCCATCCTTGGCTGTATGGTTTCTAGTTTTCACTGATGGAATTCATTCATGGATAGTGGTAATGGAGGGTTTAGTGCCATTGTTCACAAATGGATGTTCTAGTGGTTCCTGGTAATAGGGGAGCATTGTGCTTACAGAGGGCACTGTGGTGTCAGGACTACCAAATGATGGGGGGTAGGGTGTTGTGACAAATGAGTTGTATTGTCAACAATGTTTTAGTCATCTGTAGAGACAATCAATGAGATGTTAAAACTTCAAAAGTGCTTTGAAAATTGTATGCAGATGTGAGTGAGGCAATCGAGTACAGCTACTATTGAACTTGATTGCCTCATTTTTGGTCTGCATGCATTTTGCAAAGTCGCTATCTTTTCTACTCATGCCTGTGCAGTAAATATCTACAAAACACCAGACAATTGCCGGAAAGAACTTTTTGCCTGGGGGTTACACTGACTCTGAGTTAAATAGTAAATCAGTAATTCACAACAAGTATATATGGAAGAGGTAAGTTAAAAGGAAGCAAAGTAACAATAACCCACAGTATAATAAAATGCTCAGGATGTAAAAAAAAAAAAAAACTATACAGAGCAACATACTAAAACATGTAAACACAGACAGGTTCTCTTTATTTTTCTTGTAACAGGAAGAAACCATCCAATTAGCTCACAGTAATGGACATCTCCGGCCACGCTATGGAACACCTGCAAGCTTTCAGGTTCTTTTAGAACCAGGTTAGTTCCCAGCTTCCGTAGCTCAATATGTTCGGCAACCTCCCCATGTACAAAGGTTTGATCTCTTAGGTGGGTGTATTCCTCTTTTGCCGAAGTCCACCTTTGATCTGTAACCCACCAATCAGGAAGAACGAAGAGGATGCACAAATTCTTGGACACATTGTCAAAACGTTTGGTCATGCATTAGGTTATGTTTTGGAGGGTGATGAGAGGGAAGGGGTCTCTTTTGGAAAAAAAGTGTCCATCTTGGAGCATGCTGGGAAATGTTATTGATCCATAATAACTGAAAGGTGACATCACAACTGGAAATTACATCTTAGGATTGAAAAGATGCCAGCAAAGACCAACCTACTCCATACTGCATAGAGTTCTAGAGAAATGCTGCCACCCCAGGCGGCCTCACCAGTGACCCTTCTATATTTCATAATTTAAATTCAAATCTGTGTTTCTCTCTGCAGATAGAACATTTTAGTTTTAGCTACATCCCATGTGTTCTACTAGGTGGGGGGGCAGGAAGTCCCATGGAGACTGCTAGTGCTTCATTATAGGACCCTAGGCAGAGAAAGCCAGTAGTTGCTGATTAGATATGCACGCATAGTGGCCATCTTGGATTTTTATAAATGCATACAGGTACAGCCATCACACCTGTGTCAAGTGACGTGCCAATCCAAGTATGTGAGTATACACAATGGTGCTCATAAGTGGCAAAACTTATCGTTCATTCTCTGAAAAATGGTGAAGAAATCATAACAAAAACATTGGTTGAAGCCATTCAACTCATGGTTAGTGGTTGGCTGAAGCCATTTATTGTTAAATACTCTTTGTATATCGCAACACAAACTACCCAAATGACTAAAGCCGGCCATAGTTGTTTCAACCTATAGCCGGCTTGTAGCACACTTATTATAGTGTGGTGACGTCACCACGTTGTGAGGAGTCGGCTACAGAACTGACGGGAATCCTGTGAGCTCCACTAACAAACGCGATTCCTGTCAGATTGTAGCCAATTAACTTGGAGAGGGAGGAGACTCCCCATCCACAGTAACTGTCTACAACAGGATCAGCCACAAAAAGAACCAGCAGGATGGATCGCCGTGCAATCCGACCTGCCAGCTTTTTGAGTTGAAACCTCAAGGTTGGCATCCCTTGCGGGCAAACTAGCATTCGGCGGGATCGCGTGCGCCGGTCGCTCTCCCGCAACTTTGGCAAGGAATCGGCACGTCCAAGGCCGGCTTTAATGAATAAAAGTTTACACACCGCAGTCATGTGAACTATTATACATCCACAAACTATAAGCAAATGGATCACAGTTATAATAGTTGCCTTAATATATTTGTGTCAATTTATCTGGCCAAATCACCAGGGTGCCAGGAAGAATGGGCAGCTTTACCGTCTGAGAAGATAAAGAGCCTTGTCCACAACTACCACAAAATACTTCAAGCTGTCATTTATAGTAAAGGGGTTGGTTTGTGTTGTGATATAAAAAGAGTAAACACATTTGTATGACAATAAATAGCTTCAGCCACCCACTAATGAGTGATGAAAAAAAGGTTTTCATATTGTCCGAAAATTGGTTATAAAGTTATGAGCAGGACTGTATATACAATTCTGAGCCTATGTGCATTTAAGTCCGCTTTAACCTCCCTAGTGGTATTCTGTTTTGTATTGTCAAATAAGTAGAATTTAATTACCAATATCCTAAATCCTCATTTACACACAGGGGAGCATGCCTGCTCCTGATGTGCCCATGCCACTCTGCAGTGTTGGTGTCCTGCAGGCTTATTGATGGGTTTCTTTGCCATTTTCCTGTATTGTAGTACACGCATAGAGGTCCTGGCTTCTCACATCCCTGGGGTCATGGATAACACATGATAATCTGTGTATTTTCTGTACCGCTTTTGGTACCTGGGAATAATTGAGCTGCCAGGAGGGATTATAGTCTAATTTTAACTGTTGTGTTTTGAGAAGCTGATGATGGGGACATCACCTGGTTCATTTTATCTGCACTTTATGGAGCAGGCTGACCCTCCACAGGTCAAACTTTCAAATTATTGAAGACCAACATCCCAAAGTTTAAATACGTTCTATTTATTCCTTATTTACTTAACCCTTCTGCTAGCAATACTCTGATAACTGATGTCTACACAATACCTCTAAAGCCCCCCATACACCACATACAACTACCATGCAACTTCTGTACAACCAACTTTTCTTCTACCAAAACCATGTAATAGGAGGACCTTTCTACACCTTCCAATCACTATGTATTCTATCAGGGAGGTCACTATACTACACAGTTGTTGGTAGGTCTCATGAAAGTTGTATGGAGGAATCTGAAGGTGTATGGGGGGCTTAAGTGTGTATCTTCAACTACTCCAGAGTTATTTAGGTAAATGATGTAGACAATGACTATGCTTTAACCTGCTGAATAAGATAAGTTGGCGCACACCAGAAAACGACATGGAGAATGATGGAAAAACCACCCAATGCTTCTCATATCAGCCAGAAACCCAATTGGTGAGAGGCTTGCTCTGAGTTCCCAGGTCTTCCCATCTGTCTAGCGACATCCTTTATGTTTATAAATAAGATAAGAAATATGGGAACTCTGAAGGAGATACTATATTTAAAGTCCAGTAACCCATACAAACCCAAAACTCCTCAACCTAAAGCTGGCCACACACAGGTAGATTCCCGTGCTATTGAACGGCGATCAATTACAGCGTGGTGGTTCATCGGGGGTCAATCGTATGGTTATCAATATGCACCACATGGGCACATCAATTACTGTATGATGGGGAACCATTTTCCTGGTCCCCCGGGTCTCTTCTTTCCACAGCCTGAGAAGCAACCAGCTTCTCCAGCTGGGGAAAGCAGCCCGCCCTCCTCTTCTGGCAGAGCTGGGTCCGTGTTGGCCACGCCCCCTTCACACACACGCAGCTAGCTGAACACACAGCTTGTGTGTGCGGCTCAGGTCTCAGCCCGTCCATTACATTGGATGGTGACAGCGCTGTCCCCTATTAAATGTAATGGATTTCAAACCAAGTTTTTTCAACATGTTGGAAACCTGTTTGGTTGAGTTCCTTCGAGAAGGATCAGGAACCCTGGATGGCTCAGATGAGGTAACAGATTAGAGGAATATTGGGAGCCATGAGCGCGCACGGTGCCCGATGTTCCTGTAATCTGTTACTTCATCGAGCCGTGTGTGGCTAGCTTAAGAGTTCTTTTATATAGATTTACAACCTACATAAGTGCGTTTGTTACTTCATAGCAAATTATCCCCTTCACTGTGGGCTGCTATATTAAATGGTTTTCATAATTTAGGTTCAAATTAGGGATTTGCATGTGAACAATAAATAGTTTAGGTTTGTCATCCCTTTACAACCCTCTTGTGCACCAATCACAACCTAACCTCTAAAGGCCCCCATACACCACATACAATTTCCATGCAACTTTGGTACAACCAACTTTTCTTCTACCAAAACCATGTAATAGGAGGACCTTTCTACACCTTCCATCACTATGTATTCTATCAGGGAGGTCACTATACTACATAGTTGTTGGTAGGTCTCATGAAAGTTGTATGGAGGAATCTGCAGGTGTATGGGGGGCTTTAGTGATATGGCAGTAACCTTAATTAAGGGATATCTGTATTGTTAAATGCAAGTGAACTGGACTTGCTGTGTTTATTTCTTGAAGCTTGGTTTCTCCATTTTAACATATATATCCTCCTTCATGCCTCTCTGAAACCTCATCCTCCCTATCCAGAAAGTAAATGCAACATCTGTTGTGTGCCACATACAATGACGTTTTAACACCTATCCCGGTGTGGGTTAATAACAACACGCAGCACCAATCCCGATAACGTAGTAACACCTTACCTCCATGAGGCTTAGACCTTATGCTGGTTATCAGATTATATGGATTGGAGCTATACCCCAGAGTATATATATCCAGTAACAGCCTGTACACAGTCACTCTGAATTGAGAAAGCCAGTCAGATGACTAGCAAAGTGTCTTCAAGAAATAAACACAGAAAGTCAAGTTGATTTGAATTAAACACTACGGATATACAATGATCTGGATGAATGAGAACTTTCACAGACTAAATCAAGACCCAGGCTGCCCAATCAGCATCATTAAGTCTATGTCCCCACTAAGACGATCATTCGCTATTCTAATGGCGGCGGGATGATCACTACTTTTTCTTTTTAGCGATTTGACGAGATGGGGCGTGTTTTTAAAAGCGTTTTTCTGGACATGTTTGGGGCAGACAGGTAGTGGGGGGTGGGACAGGTAATCGTGCCCAATCGATTGCCCCTGATCGCGCCCATAGAGAATGAATGTTGAAACATTTAAAAATCGCCTGCGACTGCCCGTCGTTCCCCATCAGAGCTGTGGGGACGAGCCCCATCAAATGCATTGGTGTGATTGTAGTGCCGCGATTAGAATCACAGGTGATCACAGCCAATTGCCTAGTCCTCCATGAAGTATACAATACAACTAAACTGCATATATTCTAGTATTACTTTTCGGACTGCTGTGGTGGGCAGCTCTGTGTTTCCACCATGTCTGTATTTTCCCCTATTTCAGAGCTGCCATCTTCCCTCATCTTTAGCTGCACAAAACGTTTCTTCTTGTGTGTGTTCTGATGGCCGATGAGAGTAGCCTTCCTTGTAAAACTCTTCCCACACTCCAAACATGAAAATGGCTTTTCCCCTGTGTGAGTCCTTTCATGGCTGGCCAGGTTGGACTTCTGAGAAAAAGATTTTCCACACACAGAGCATGAATAAGGCTTCTCATCAGTGTGAGTCCTTTCATGTGCTAGGAGAAGACCTTTGTACGCGAATCCTCTCCCGCAGTGGGAACAAGAGAAAGGCTTCTCCCCCGTGTGGCTTAGTAAATGTCGGTCGAGACGAGCCTTGTATGGGAAGGACTGACCACACTTGGTGCAGGAATAGGGATTCTCTCCTGTGTGAATTCGCACATGTTTCAGCGCATCACCTTTCTGGAAAAAACGTCTACCACAAATAGCGCACAAAAACGGCCTCACTCCTGCGTGGAACTTCTGGTGTCTGCTAAGTAGGGCCTTTTCTATGAAACTCTTTCCACACTCTGAGCAAGAATAGGGCTTTTCCCCTGAATGAATCTTCTGGTGTGAAACCAGATGGGCCTTTTGTGCAAAATCTTTGCCACACTCTGAGCAGGAGAAGGGCCTTTCCCCTGTGTGGGAACGCTCATGTGCCACAAGTTTTGTCCTTTGGTCAAAGCTTTTTCCACATTCAGTGCATGGAAATTTCTTGGGACGTTTGCGGTATTTACGATGGGTGACGGGTGCAGGGGTCGGAAAGTAGAAAGCGATTTGTGTAGAAGGCCCAGGTGAAAGGTACGTAGCTGGGAGTACTGGCTGGAGATGTGGGGTCACTGGGTTTCCTCCTATAGAACTGGCTGTAGGGCCACTTACTCCTGCTTGGCACTCTGTAGACGTGACTGGGTGTCTCTCTGCATTTAATCTCCGGTATCTTCCATCTGAAGTGAAAAAAAGCCAAGTTACCAAAATATGTTTTATCCAGACTAATCTATCATTGGGTACCAGGCCCCAGCTGACAAACGACAACTGGGGAGGAAGAGGTTTACAGTGTTATACAAATAAATACTAAGGATATATAAATCTATCGTAAGGCATTGATACCTCACCTGTGCTGATCTCCATAGGTACTTCCTCCTCTTTAACCTTCACTTGTTCTTCTTCAGCTCTAAAATCTCCTTGACTTTCACTGGAATCTTCAGGATCTGTGAATAGAGATGAGAGTGAAGCCCCCTGTACTGAGATGTATGAGACCCCAGAGAGTTTGTGTGGGGGGAGTGTGTGTGGTCACATCTCTTGTCTGGTAACATACAATGACATTATGTGAGGAGGAGAGCTGGAGTGTAATAGAGACTGATGTCTCCTGACTCCCCCACTGGGCACATACTGTCCCCTATTACTGTCTACTGACATGTTGTAGTGACTGAACGAGAAGAATCTGGGGCTCTTCTCTTGAGTATATTCCTTACCTGTGCTCATCTCTGGAGGGGTTTCCTCCTCGTTACACAACTCATCATCATCTCTCACATCTGCATCTTCTTCATCTTCAACTTTGACAACAATCAGGCCGTCTCTCTCCATCATGGCGTCTTTGTGCCTGTCTGAGCTGCCATCAGATGTGGTACTTTCCCAGGGATAACACTGCAATAAAGAAAATTACTATTACACTAGAACTGTGAATGTAATCACTAAGCACAGTGATTCCCAACCCCAGGGGTAGACAGCATTGTGTCATCATTTCTGGGAAATGTTCTTTTAATGCATGTATGCGGGTAGGAATTGGGGGGCCTGGCTTGTCTGGGAAACAGGCAAAGGGGGTTTTAAGGAAAAAAGGTTTGGAACCACAATTCTCATCTAAATCTGGCCATACACCTTAAAATCCAGTTGCAGAATCTCCTATAGCTTTATCAACAAAGATATAGTGTAGCACAGGGCCTTGGGCTCTTGAGATTCTAATTTATTTCTGATTAGCTGTTATAATCTTCATAATTAAAGTGGACCTATCTTCCAATTTTGTACTTAGTGTGATCGGCACTAGAAGTGACATTAATAGGGCAGAATGCAGCAAAGAATAAACCTCAGCTGTAATAAGTAAAATCCAGGATGTCCCTGGACACCCCTTTTTCTTTCTGATGATGCAGTTCCGCAGTGGGGAAGAAGCCCCACATCTCTGAGAGCAGTTACAGCCAGAAAAATACCTGATCACACTGTGTATTGAAAACTACACACAGGTGGTTTCCCCATTAAAAACCATTATATGCTGTCCCCAGTGGCCACAATATTGCACTGAATTAGCCCCCTGGAAGCCTGGCAGGTAAATTTGGAATCACACATGATTCCAGGGAACAGCAGGTAAGTATATTTTTGAGATACGTAGAGCGATAAACAAGCAATGTACCAGCTCAGAGATAAGTCACAGTTTATAAACCCTTTTTTAATTTTAAGCATACATTCACTTGTTGATAGTTAGACCAATATGGGTAGGGCCATCACAAACAAACAGCCGTAAGTAATTTGCCACACCAAACTGACAGATTTGAGTGACTATTTCATTAAAGTAAATGACAACAGTGAGTCTGCTGGGACAGCTGCAGTGATATGGCCTATGGAGGGAGGTTTTCACAGGCAAATACCATGAGTAACAAAATAAACATAGATATAAACTTGGGAACATACCATGGCACATAAAAAGTACCTGCCATTACCCTACCATTAAAGGCCAAGAGGTGCAAATACCAGCAAGGCATTGGATTCTTGATAATGACAGACAAGTGTATAAAACCTGCCATACACACGCCGATGTGTGCAGGCAGACTAGTCCCGATATGTTCCGGGAGGCTAACGTGATGATGTCATCACGTTAGCATCCCGGTGCATTATGGGGCACCTTCAATCGGCCTGGCACCCTTTGTGTCACTTTGAAGTCTGCATACTTAATGGTTCATAATCCTCCGGGGGGGGGGGGGGGGGGGGGGGGGGGGGGGGGGTGAAAGGTTTGGTTACAGTGAGAGACTGAGGACATCTTATGGTGAAGAAGGGGTACTGCAGATAAAAGTTTTGAATATTATATAGATGTTGGAAACCACACAAGTGTACCTTAGAAACTGGGGACAAGGAAAAGAAAAGCGGGGGTAGATAGAGACGGGGTAGGGTTCACTCAGGACCATCAGCCACTATGTATTCCTGAACCTTGCAGTTAGTAGGTTTGGGCTCTAGATTGTTCCTGTCACTATTATTGGCCATGTCTGGCACATTGTTTAAGTCCTGGAATATTGGGATATATGCAGTCTGACTCCCTGGAAAAAAGCGCTGAACAGCCTTGGGCTAAATGCCAAGCTGCCACCTTTTCATCGGTATGCCACTACTGGTAAATTTATTTGCCAAACAACATGAAAGCTCTAAAAATGACTGAAACTACATAAAAAAGCTGTTGCATGCTGCAGATTTCGTATTGCCATTTAGACACCTATGGACATATGCTGATTATTGGTAAAATTGCAGATTGCCAAAATTATTAACATCAGGCGGACTTCACAATTGCAGATGTGCATGATGCACACATCACCTCCTCCTTCACACAGAAAGAAAACTGGTGACCACCCCCTGATCTCCAGCTGTCAAGGCCAGAGGCCATCCATGTATCTAGTGCTTTGACATGTGACATGCCTCCAAAGGTCACATGACCTTCCCTTCCTACCTTCATTGCACAAACAGTGCTGGATCCTATTCTTCTCTGAGTATGTAATAAGAAGACATGATTACCTCCTCCTCAGTGTTCAACCCCTCTGCAGCATCACACCCCCTCCGGGAGGATTCTGCCAAGGTTGCTGCTCCTCCTTATCTGGCTACAACAAAATGGCCGACCGCCCTCCCCTTTTGAAGACGACGTCTCTGCACGTACGCGGCTGTGCACGCGTTGCCATAACAACCAAGAAGCCGTCTTGTGCTTAGGTGCTGAAAGTCTATGATCTCTGTCCTGCCTAGCAACAGAGTCTCCATGCCTGGCCCTAATACTAGAGTGCGAAGGCTTCCAAACACCTTCTGACTCGGAAACAAAAACTATAAAAAAGACAAGAGAGTTAAGATTCCACAAGAGTTCCTACAAATGCAGTGTTATGAAAATATAAATGTAATTCACAGCACATAGACAACACATATAGTGACTTTGAGGTCACTGCGTCAAATTTGCATTACAGCTGGATAGCTGCTTAGGCCATGTCTCCACTACATTTCGTGATCTGCAGGGACCCCTACATTAAGCGCAGTGCTTGGCGAGGGGTCCAGACAGAGCACATCCACTTAACCTGCTCGGCGAATGCTCCGTTCTTAAGGTTCTTTTCAACTAGAGGTACCTTTACTACAATAGCTCCTGGTCTTCCTGTTTGAGTGTGGAATTTCTGGTGGGGTCCTTTTCACATTTAGACACAGGGTGCCCTTTTACTTCTGGCATTTTTAATCTTATAGTTATTGATCCACACTGCCGAAACATGTTGGTGGTTGTAACAACAATGGGAAAGCTTGAACCATGTGTTGCGGATTGTGCTATTTACCCAATCATGTTTGTTAATTTAGTTTTTATTATTTTTTGTGCTAAATAAAGTGTATTGAATAAATTTTAGACCAAGGAGGTTAATCTTAACCCCATGTTAAGACTCTTAACTTTCAAGTCTTAACTTTCAAGTTGAAAAGTCTGCCACCACGAGGTCCCACCATGAGGGTATTTTTTTTTCTTTAATGTTGACTCACTGAGGATGGACTATACAACAAGCTGTGTGTTGTTATACTTTTTCTTGGCCATTACATTACTGTGTGTTAATAGAAAAACATACATATAAAAAATAAAAAAGCAACAAAAGGCAGAGCTCCTATTCTACCATTTGGGCATCCCTGATGTAAACTATGTGTGTGACTTTACTAGGGCTAGGACTCTTGTAGGTGTTCAAGAACCCTTTTCCTACCTTGTAAACCACTGTACTCATACCATAGGGTGTGGGGCAGGGATCCCTGGGTCCCCTTGTAAAAGAGCTCACCCAAATCCTCAATGTGACTCCCACCCACAACCCTCCATAACACCAACTGGATTGTGGGAAGAGGCCAATTGCATTAACAGGGGGCCTATTCCTCACTCACTTTTTGTATTGTAATTTACTATTCTGTGTTTGCAATTAAAATAAATGGTTGAGGGATCACTGATTTTTCCAAAATATTTTTGATTTTTTTAAACAAATAACACAAAAAAGGTATATCTGTAGTGTTTAATTCAAATTAACTGGACTTGCTGTGTTTTGTTTCTTGAAGACGTTTCACTAAAACACAGCAAGTCCAGCTGATTTGAATTAAACTCTACAGATATACAATGACAATGGATAAATGAGAACCTTCACAGACAATTACAGGTATAATTTATACGTTTTACAGAAAGAGAACATATGACAACATACCCAGAATATAAAGACACAAATAAGTACAACCATTTCTGATACAGAGGATAATTTATTATTTTTGTAGGAGAATAAAAACATGGCAACTTTGCCTACTGATCTTACTTAGCAAAAACAGAAAAGGAAGAGAAGGGGATGGGGCATCATGTTTGTGAATCATGCCAATTGTAATTTCCTGTATTCAAGTGTAATTGTGAATATGTATTGGGAACGATGTATGCATTGTATGGACAAAATCATGTATGAGCATTTTAATAAAAATCATGTTATATAAAATCAAGGATCAACAAATGTGCCTCAAAAGTCCCAGGGGTCGGTCTCCATTTTAGAGATAGGGGTTTTGGTGGGGGGGGGGAGCAATATGCCCCCATCCCCTTCTCTTCCTTTTCTGTTTTTGCTTTGAAATTTTGGGGATGTTGGCACAATACACATGGGTAATAATATTCTAGGGGGGAAATAAGTTCTATGTTCTTTTGGATAAAATACTGATCTTACTTATACAAAGTGTCTTACATAAAAAAGTCAGTCAATAAATGATATTAATAAATGATAATAAAAAGTGTATTATTGTGGGGTCCCTTATTTTTACACCAGACCTCCTTTAGACAATACATATCTTGACTGGGCAGGAAAAGTGGGTCAGCAAACCCCCTTCTATTCACACCAGAACCCATTAGGCACGAAGCACTGAGTTGCTTAAG